>CAKAOI010048071.1:0-229118 GCA_916701655.1 Sebastiscus albofasciatus
ATATACATACATACATATATATATACAGTATATAGATATACATATTTTGATAGGTGACACTTTAGTTTGAGAAAGCTTTTACAATGTGCATAAAGACACTGAAAACGTCACTATAATATATTCAAAAGTCGTGTTACAAGCGTGGAAAATCCAACCTAACCTTGAGTGAGACAGTCATTCCTTTATTGTGTCCTGTAGTTTTGTGCCACAGCTCCGCCTGGCTGTGGGTCACGTCATTACCTGCTTGTTCACGTGATCGTTTACAAAGTCACATGACCGGACCAAAGTCTCATCTGCTCACTAAAACAGAAGTGGTGTGAGGAAACGCTGCTATGGCAGATTGTACTCAGATAAGGTGACTTTAGAGTGACAGTATTTATACATTAACCCTCGTGACATGCCTGACTTTCTACCAGCATCCTCTGAGGTGAGATCCTCTTCTCTAAAGTAGCTCTCCATGATATGACAATACAATGTGTGTGTGTCAGCAGCTAAATGAATGGAGCAGTTGAGTCTTTGTTAACTTGTATTTTACAGTCTAAAGTGCTGCCTGTCACTGATTCATCCCATGTTTTTATCTGACTCTGTAGTCTAATTTAGATGTTCTCTGTCTCCAGATAAAATGGCGTTGTTGTTGATGCCATCATCTGTACTTTTGGCTCTTGTTTTCCTCTCAGCAGAAGTGACCCTCTCTACAGGTAACACAACACAGGTTGACCCAATGCATGGATCAATTCAATTCAAACTTTACAGCAGACTCAAGGTCCAGATAAGAAAAAAGAAACAACAACACATTACATATAATACACTACAATACAGGAAGCACTATAAAATGTCATGATTAAAACATATTAAAAATATGAATATTAATATAAATATATACATACATTACAATACAGGAAGCACTATAAAAAGTAATTATTAAAAGATATTAAAAATATTAATATTAATATAAATATATACATACATCAATGCCTTTCATATAAATAGCTATACCAGTGCCTCCACAGCTGTGTAGTGCTAAATCTGATGTTAGACAACTGCAAGATGATGTCATTCTCAGAGTGATTAAGCCGGCATATAAATTTGTACATCAGATTTCTTAATACAAATTGAAACATTATTTATGCCTGCAGACACAAACATTTCACTTGCACTGCAACGTCTTGGTCTTTTTAGTAATATTCTCATTGCATCATTATATGTGACCTGAAGTCTCTGTAAGCTCGCTTTTTTATAGTTAACCACATATGGGCTGTATACACAGTGGTGTACAATATGCTCTGAACACAGACTAAACATCTGTGAGAGAATGTTTGCTAGTACCCTCCTTTGTTGCTGTAGACCTTTTTCATTGCCATTCTGCTGCTAGGGGAAACAGCTTTGGTGCAAGTTTACTTCCTGTAAGCTACTTGCATTAATAAACATTACAACAGGAAATACAAAAGGGGCCTATTTGTAATGTTTATTTTGTGGTTAACCATAGAGCCTCTCTTTGTTTCATGCTGCCATACCCAGTTGTTCTGGAAACAATTCATGGAATGGTTAAGAAGCCACAGCAATGCCCACTATTAATCATGATAGTATTATTTTTGGTGTTTTATTTGAAGACAAAATGATTAATGTTTTACTAATTTTAGCTAAATGCTTTATTCATAAGGCCCCTCTCATCTTCATGTGCTATTATAATGAAACTCAACTCTATATTAAGTCCCTGAAATTAATTAAATGGAAATTTCCCAAAGCTCTCTTTATATTACATTACTTGTCATGCTTTTTTTTTTTTAATTTCTTTTTTATTTTATTGTCTGTGTAAATGTTTTATGTCTATTGTGATATCTGCTCAGTTTTGAGGCTGATAACTTTGTTATTGTAATTATTCTTGCCTCACTGTTTGTAACTTCATTCATAAATAATAATTTGAAAAAACAATGTTTATTTTGTTAAGAAAGAAAAGGTCTAAGGTCTAAGTTCAAAGTTCAACGACTATTTCAGACAGTAAATCATGTTTCTATGACTTCCTCTCCTTCCAGGAAGCAATGAATGTGTTGCCAGAAACTTTGGCCATGACTCGGTGGTGTGTGAGTGTAATTCAACCTACTGTGACAGTGTTGGGTCAGTCACCTCGCCTCCACTGGGCCAGTACTCCTCCTACCTGAGCAGCAGGGCCGGCAGCAGACTGGAGGCGGGCCGGGGTCAGGTCCAGGTCAACAGCACCGGAGCAGGTGAGAGATGATGTGAGGCTTTATAGCTCGGCTGTCTGTGGTGTCGGAGCATCTCTCTCATCTCTTTGTGTCTCCATCAGGCCTCAGGTTGACTATCGTTCCCAAACAGAAGTACCAGAGGATCAGAGGATTCGGTGGCGCTATGACAGACGCAGCAGCCATTAACATCCTGTCTCTCTCTGCTGGTGCACAGGACCAGCTGCTGCGACAGTACTTCTCCCCTGAAGGTACACTCACAACGCCCACTTTATGTGCAAATAGTGGGGTAATGGATCAGAAAAGCATAATGTGACCATAAATTCGAGAAATAAGAGGCACATTTATTATTCTTGTTTGTGTACTATCACGCATAGCAACCAGTGTTTCCCACATAGCAACGGTTGTCCTGCTTCAACGCAATGAAAAATACATTTCACACGTTCTGTGAGAGGTGTCTATATGTGCAGGTTAGAAGGTGCGAGGCTATTAGAACAGCGTCCCTAAAGAAAAAAAGGTAACGTCTGCACACTACTCCATGCCACAATGTTTTTATTGACTACGTTTCGATCCTCGTCTGGTCAAAGTGTAAATCACACCCATATTTATACATACAGCACACCAACAGGTAAACAAGCTCTATGATGGCAGGTGTGGTTCATCCAAAACATGCACAAGCAGTTAACAATTTGATAAAGTACATAGAAAAAGTACATCAAAACAGTCTTACAAAAGCCATACTTCTAAATATCATACACATGTTATTTATGAATATTATGTCATATATTCATCATCACATATATCAGAAAGTACATCACCTATGTTCAAAAATATAACATTAAGGTAGAAGAAAAAGGAAAGATGACATCTTTTAATACATAAAATACAGAAATTGGGTTTAAAACACCCTTCTTAGTTATCTATATCAAATCCCAATTTAGAAAAATGACACACCGAATTTTCCACTTTTCAAACACTTTCACCTGACGAAGATCCAAGTAGGATCGAAACGTAGGCAATAAAAATATTGTAGCATTAGTGGAGTCGTCCGCGTTAGTTTGTTTCCCACATCAACAGAATCATCATCAGGATCCATGTCGTCCATAAGGATAAGAATAATGTACTTGGACAACAGAAATTTGTAAATAATAAAACACAATAGCATTACAAATATGGATATATTCTGTGATCAACTGTTTTTATTGATTATTATGTGCACATAGCAAAAAGGAAACGCAGATAGAATCTCATAAAAATCAGATGGCCACTAGGGAAGGTAGGTTTAGTTATACAGCACATTTCAGCAGCAACAAAGCAATTCATAAAACACTAAAAGCATCGAGACAAAGAGCAAAAGAAACATTTTATAAAAAAGACATTTAAATACAATTGTCATTAAAATCCGAGAGAATAGAAAATAAAAACAAGCTCAATAGAATACGACTGGTGTAAAATACAGGAATAAAAGTTGCAGTGCAGTGTAAGAGATGATTTAATAAAAAGCAGCTTCAGCCTTCATTTAAAAGAAGTGAGAGTTGCAGCTGACCTGCAGTTTTCTGGGTGAGTTTATTCCAGATATGCTAAATGATGACACTGAGTCGTTATTGATGCTGTGTCTCTTTGCAGGTATCGGCTACAGCGTGGTGCGTGTCCCCATGGCCAGCTGTGACTTCTCCACCCGTCTATACACGTACGCCGACACACCTGGAGACTACAACCTGGACAATTTCACACTGGCCCCCGAGGACATCAACATGAAGGTCTCTCTCTTCTCCTACTCTTTCACACAGACATCTCCATCACTCCATTTATTTATTTATTTTGCACAATTTAAGACTATACAAAAAAATAGAACAAAAAATAAATTAATAATATAAAGTGCAGGAAGAGGCAAAAACCCCACTGGACTTATCTGAAGCCTCCACCTAGAGACAAGATTAATATAAAGAAATAATATGACTACATAATAGTGATAACAAACAATTAGGACAAGATATATATAATAACAACAATAACAATACAGTAAATATATAAAAAAAAGGCATGGAAGTGTATGGTTAGTGTTTGTGAGGAGGATATTGATTTAAATATCTATAAAGAGTTCTGGGTAATCGTAACCAAACAACATTTTGAGCGGGAACAAATAAAAAAACATAAAAACAGATACATGGACATCATGGAGAAAAGCAATTACAAGACAGCAATTAAATGACCCTTTAAGTGACTTTTGAAACATTTGAAACATCCATAACTCTTATCTCTCCTCCTCCTCCTCCTCCTCCTCCTCTTCTTCCTCTCAGATCCCTCTCCTGCAGCGTGCTCAGGCCTTGTCTCCTCGGCCTCTGTCTCTGCTGGCCAGCGCCTGGAGCGCCCCCGCCTGGATGAAAACTAACGGTGCTCTCATAGGAAAAGGCTCCCTGAAGGGCCAGCCTGGGGGCAAGGAGCACAAAACCTGGGCTCAGTACTATATCAGGTGACATGACGGGCTTTACCTTAATGCAATGTCACACGCTGGTAATGCTTCATACAAGGGGGACTTATTATTCTCTCCTCTCAGGTTCCTTGAGGAATACGCTAAATATAACTTGACCTTCTGGGCTTTGACCACAGGGAATGAGCCCTCTGCAGGACGGATGACTAACTACAGGTCTCTCCTCACATGATATTACGCAGAATTAACAATCACCGTGGCTCATAAATTTCACAACAGACTGAGACGTATCTTACTGCAGTTTCCAGGCTCTTGGCTTCACTCCCGAGGAGCAGAGGGACTGGGTGGCACTGGACCTGGGCCCTGCCCTGCACGATTCTTCACACCCACGCACACACGTCCTCATACTGGATGACAACCGCCTGCTGCTGCCGCACTGGGCCAAAGTGGTGAGTTCAAGGACGGAGAGATAGCATGTAAAGTCATGGCAAAACTTTGTTATACCTGAGACGACTCTGGTGGTGCAACATAAATAATAATTATAATAGTTTATTTAAATAGCACTTATCAAAACCCACGTTACAAAGTGCTTTACAAGAAACACATAAAACATAACAATAAAATACAAAAGGCATGGGGGGAGAAAAAAGAGGAATAAACTTAAAACAATGAATAATTACACTGCACTTATTCTCAACATCAAGAACAATGTAAATCAATAGTTAAGAGAATAAAAAAGGAGAATTAGAGTAAACCTCAAACTTAAAGGAGAGATAATAAGAAAGTCTTTCGATATAGATGTGTCATTTAAAACAAGATGCTGATATAGCAAAATCAGTATGAAAAAATAAAATAGATTAATCAGTACTAAAAGATCTTAACATGATAAGTTAAGATATAATGTATGATACAATACAAGATGCATTCAACACAGTAAAGATGATATAAGGTGAGATACAATTGTTTAGATGCTGTATGGGGAAAGTTAAAATAAGTGCAGTTAGCTTCTATTCACTCTGTGGCGAAGCAGCTGCAGGAATAAAGGACCTTTTACATGTTCTAGTCACGTCTTTATTCTCTGGAGGAAAGAGTGTAAAACTACCAATGTGTATCAGATAGGAGTCAACCTGAAGACAGTGTTTGATGTAGCAGCCGAGATAGATTTTTGTTTTTCATAAAGAGGCTCCTAAACCACAAGAGTCAAGGACAAGATTAAACAATGCTCTGTCAAAAAAAAAAACAGACTTCTGCAGGGTTCACTAAGTTCAATTTCAGACTTTTTAAGACCTTTTTATTACCACATAGACCGCAATGTAATCCCTGGTTCACCACGATCATACCGACCAAAGTATGACTGTAAGCTGTAAGGACAGACACTTTTTGAAGCCGGCTTGCTGCCTCAGCACACAGCGTTTTATATCTGTTTATTTAACCTTGATTCAGTCCTCATCACTGTGTACCCGCTGCTCCTTTTAATGTCGCTTCTATTGGTGTATTCTATTTTTATGTAAATGTGTTTTATTGTGTCCAGTCTGGATGTGATATGTTGTGTTTTAATGCACCATTTTTAATAGCAGTTTTTGCACATGCAAACCAAAGACACATTTCTGCATTTTGTAAACAAATTTTCTTTTTTTTTATATATATTTCTAAAGTGTGATGGAAAACCAGTAGGGATGATATGGCCTAGACTTATTTATTATTATATTAAAGTTGATGCAGCACATTCCAGCAGTGTATAGCAATAATTCCTAATGCTATAATCAATTATATTAACGCAGCCTGGACCTGGATGAGCAGCATCAAATGTAGGGATTTATCAACCAATTGAAAATGATAAATTCATTTAAGTTCATTTTTTGCTAAAATTGACGCTTGCCCATTGTGAGACGATGAACTTCGTAGCTGCTCTATCAAGCAGTAGTGACCGTTTGCTACACGTCTGACTGAATTCACTGAAACTCTATAGTTAATGTCTGTTCGATCACACTGACAGCCTGCAATTGCATTCAAAAACATTTCTTAACTGACATTACTGTCTACAGCAGGCAAGAGAAAATATTTAAGACTATTATAAATTACTTTTTAATATCATATAAGGCCTTTTTTTTTTAAGAAATTGAGAAACTTTTAAAGAAAATTCAATGCTTTTTTTGACTTCTCAAGTACCTGCAGATACCTTTTTGAAGAGGAGAACATTGGTGCCCTTTTTGCATTCATTTAAAGTGGAAACTCATAGTCATTTTTCCCCCCTTGTCCCTCCAGGTCCTAAATGACATTCATGCAGGAAGGTACATTCATGGCGTTGCAGTTCACTGGTACTTCGACGGGATGGTCCCAGCAGAGATAAGCCTGGGAGTCATCCATCATCTCTACCCAGAGTATTACCTGTTTGGCACCGAGGCCTGCTCCGGCTGGAGCCCTCTAGACAGAGGAGTGAAGCTAGGGAGCTGGGACAGGGCCGAACAGTACGCTCATGACATTATAGAGGTAAGATCATCTTATCGTTTGCATGAGGCTTGTTCAGTCAGATCCACTGTGACAGATTTGACAAGCTGTGAGCTGTTGCTGAAAGGTGAATCACCTCCCTCGATGCTGCAGTGCCGGTTTACAAGTTGCACTCTGCTGCACACACTCTTCAGAAATTGCCTGCAGGCCACCAAAGCAAGCTGGAACTGGTGTTTTGTTTCTTCTCTCTCTCTCTCTCTCAAATGAAATTGGACTCCCTCCATTCTATCTATTTTGCATGGGTGCATTCAGACTCCAGACATCTTGAGAATCAGGAGGGATTTTGTTTATGTAGATGTGCTGTCCTTGTGACATTTAAACAAAACACCAGGCGCCGGTCCAGTGGATTCATCTAAACGAAACAACACCTCTTACTACAAAGTTACAAAGCACAGACTAGATGCTAAACTCTGGGTGTTTTCTCTCCCGGCAGGACTTAAATCACTATGTGGTGGGTTGGACTGACTGGAACCTGGCGTTGGATCAGACTGGTGGGCCAAACTGGGTCAAAAACTTTGTGGACAGCCCTGTTATAGTGGACGCACAGCGGGACGTCTTCTACAAGCAGCCACACTTCTACAGCATGGCCCACTTCAGGTAGTCTCACATGATCTTTGTTCACACTGAATGGCATCTTTCACCTGTTCCATCATTACAAGGAGGCAGTTTAATGAAATCCACACAAATCACATTTTTACACAGTAAGTTCCTGTGGGAAGGGTCTCAGAGAGTGGGAGTGTCCGCCAGTCAGAAAACAGACCTGGAATACTCTGCCTTCATCAGACCAGATGGCTCAGTAGTGCTCATCATACTCAACAGGTACGTGAAATCATACGTTTTTATGTGCAAATCACAGGAAATTCATTCTACTCAATCTTGGGCTGGGACATATATTGATATAATATTGATATCATGATATGAGACTAGATATCGTCTTAGATTTTGGATAATGTAATATGGCATAAGTGTTGTCTTTTCCTGGTTTTAAAGGCTGTGATGTAATAATAAGTAAAGTGGTGTAATTCTCTGAACTTACCAGACTGTTCTAGCTCTTCTATTATTTCACTATACCCACTTCGTCATTATATCCCCATTACTGATGACTATTTATCAAAAATCTCATTGAGTAATTATGTTTGTGAAAGCACTAATAGTCAACCCTAGAATATTGTCACAATATCCATATCAAGGTATTTGGTAAAAATATTTTGATATTTTATTTTTTCTACATATCGCCCAGCCTTTTGTAGGTAGGGCTGAACACTTTTGAAAAAATATGTAATTACGATTATTTTGACTGATATTAGAGGGAATGATAATTTCATCATTATTCTCATTTTTATTGAAAAAAATTCTAAAATGATTATGCTGTGATTTTCACAGGGATTTGTACGAAACAAAGATGTTTTGTTAAAGGGATAGTTCAGGTGTTCTGAAGTGGGGTTGTGTGAGGTACTCAGTGTATTACCTACACTAGGTGACGGTCAGCACGCTCCCAGTTTAGAGAAGCAGACGCATGGGAGCAAAGCAATGAACTGCTGCGGACGGGGCCGGCAGCAAAACATATTTTAGCCTCCTAAAAGAAAGGTTCACCTAAAAAAATTAAATTGTCATCAGTTTAAGTGTACGCTATATTTGGAACATTTTCACCACCTTACCTTGCCATCAGACAGCCCTTTCCGACGGGGAACTGAAGCCGTTGTATCCATCTATGCTCTCGCCAAAGCCACCAGACTCCATTGAAATTTTTTTTTTTATTTAACCTTGTAGATGGTTGGTGGTTGCAGGTCTACCGCTGCCTCGATTGGTTTGTTTGTGCTTTTATGTGACTTTGGTGAATCCGAACAAACCAAAGTCGCACAATAGCACGAACAAACTATGGATCGAGGCAGCGGTAGACCTGCAACCACCGTGTTCTGCGAGGTAAACATTTTTTCAACGAAGTCTGGTTGCTTTGGCCAGAGTGTAGATAACGGCTTCAGTTGCCCATTGGAAACATGGACTGTATCGCTGTCTGACGGCAAGATAAACCAGTAAAAATATTCTAAATATAGCGTACACTTAAACTGATACAGATTTTTCTAGGTGAGCCTTTCTTTTAGGTAGCTAAAATACGTTTTGCTGCCGGCCCCGTCCACTGCAGTACATTGCTTTGCTCTGTGCAGTAACTCCTGTCTGCTTCTCCAAGCTGGGGGTGAGCTGACCGTCAACTACAGCAGGTAATACACTGACTATGGATAAGTAGCTCATACAACCCCACTTCAAAACACCCAAACTATCCTTTTAAGCCTGTAGAATATGACGTGTAGGCCAGGACATCTCTGCAGCACGACAATATTTAATGTAAAATGGTATTTTGACACACATTTCGCCTTTAACAAATACTGCGCTTCCTGCCATTTGAAAGTTGTAGTAGACATAATTGCAATTTCGATAATATTTCGATTAATTGTGCGGCCCTATCTGTAGGTCGTCATCAGTGATCCAGTTTGAAGTCTGGGATCCCGCTGTGGGCTACATCTCCTCCACAGCACCGGCTCAGTCACTGCTCACACTTGCCTGGAACACACACTGATCAGTAATACAAGTTCACATTCATTTGTTCCACCTCAACCATAAATGTTCTATGCACTTTTCAAGATGAGCATTTTCAAAATGAGTAAGCATTTCATGTTGGAACCTTCACTTTTATTACTTTGAGTGCTTTGTCGGTATCAAGCAACTCACACATTTTCTAATTAACTGGTGGAAGATTTTTTTTTTTTTTCATATGCTGTGCTTTCCTCCACAGCTTTGGTGATTTCAGTGGTCACTTAAATTAACCTCAGCAAACCAGAATAACCTCAACTCATTTCATTTTCATTTAAAAGCCTAAAATGCTTTTTTTATGCACAGATTCCTATCAGGAATGGTACCTGAAAGTAATGAATGTATCACCAGAATGACCTGTGCCGAAATGTAACTGGTGCCTTGATTTCCAGCTAATAAGATGCTTTAAGTGTCCTCACCATCTCTGAAGAAATCATATAAATAATGTACAGAAATTGTAAATGCCTTCTGCTGTTGCTATTTAATTTCAAATCAAGTGTGTATTGTTTTAAAATATCCTACGTTTTTGTATTTTAATGACACTAATCATCAATACAAACAATGAAAATTCAACTATGACCATTTTTTTGTCAATTTATTAATACATCATAGACATTTTTTTCATATATATAATATACAGTTCGATAACCAGGTATTTCACATTTGTGTCGCCATTCTCAATGTTTTTTTTTCCTTTGCAAACCATAAGTTGGACTAAAATTATTTACATAAAAAAAGAAGTAATAAAAAATGTGAACCAAAAGACGGTCATAAACAGAGGAATAAAACGACAGAGGGATGCCATCTGTTTATAATATATACACCAGGAGGAGTAGGTTTAGATAGTGGCCCAATTTCATTCCCTTACTGGTATGACATTTAATTTATTCCCCAAAAAGGTGTAAGGAATTTGCTTTCATTCGATGTCACAGCCTCCGTTTGTGGCCGATAAACAGCAGCGACTCAACATGATCCTATAAAAAACTGTTATTGAAGTACACTACAGAAGGGTGGACGCAATAACATGAACACCTGTACAATGCAATCCAATAAAACACCACCAGAATAAATAACTAGTCAAGATCTTCCTGACAAAATCTCAACCATTATCCCCTTCATAAACATAACATTTATTGCAGGGCTATAGATGTCCATGTTGTTAGGTCCAGACCCTGCAAATGCAAAGAGTGAAAGTAACCTCTAGAGTATTCCCAAACCCCGTACAGGGCTCAGTTGCAGGATTTAGCTAATTTTCCGATGAGTAAAGAGGGCGTGGTATATGATATAAAGTCTGGCATTTCCCCACAATAGTGTATTGCAGCAGTGCATTTCAAGAGAGATGGAAAAGGAGTTTGCTTGAGAGGTGGAAGTAGAGAAGACATGGGCTTGATCATCATCAATATAGGCTGGTTTGTTATGAGGCAAAAAAAAAAGAGATCTAGCAGACCTGTTAAGACGTCTGTACGGGTATCTGTATACATGGTTGAGGAGAAAGGCATTAAAATAGAAAATAAAAATACAAAAAAGATCAGACCGAGATGATTATGACTGCAACAGAGATGAAAAAGAGGAGAGTGAGAAGCGCTCTGTCTTCTCGGTGTGTTGTTGGATGTAGGCGAGGAGAACCGAGGGATGAGACGGGTGGGTGTCTCAGAAGGACCATCTCTCCTGTGTGCGGGGGTCCATGGAGAGAGTGGGGGACTCTGATGGGGGCTGGCTGCTGCTGTCTTCTCCGTTCAAACTCTTCCTACAGACTGGACATGTGTCATGCTGTGTGGCCGCAGAACAGAAATAGATAGCATTAGCTTTGGGCAGCTTTCTCACGAGTTTTAACAAGTGGATTTTAGTCCTATTTTACACGATGCTCAGGCTGTTCTTTGACTTTAAATGCCAGGATCTATCTGTCAGTCAAATATACCTCAGCAAAATTCCCCACCGCTAATGTTAAATGATTGGTAGAGTAGGGAAACTTCAGCATTGTGAAATGCAAGATTAGTTTACCCATGTATTGTTGATTTTTCATTTAATATTCCTTTAAAAAGGAACAGAGTGTATCATTTAAGGGGATCTTTATATGAATCCTGGAAAGTACCGGAAGTAAACAAGTCACCATTAGCGACTTGTTTACTCCCGGTACTTTCCCGCACTTCCCTGCAGTGTCTCCCATTACGCGTGTGTTTGAATGCCAGTTGTCCTAAGAAGTGTACAATTTTCTACTTTTACTTTCTATGAAATGTTACTTTTGACAACGATGTCTAAAAATTCGGGAAGAACCTGAGCAGTTCTCAGCTGCCTAACGTTAGCCTGACATGGTGTAACAATTAACGTCAGGAGAGACTTCAGAGACCAGGTCCAAAGCACACTGGAGCACACGGATTTCAGAATGAAGACGCACTTGGCGTCAAAACGTTACTCTTCTAATAAAGTTGATTGCCTTAAATCCGTGTGCTCCAGTGCGCTTTGGACCTGGTCTCTGAAGTCTCCTGTTACAAGATTGCCCTGTTCTGTGAGCACCGTACAGGCTTACTATTCCTTGTGAAACGGTTGAAGCGCATTTAACCTCCTTTCTTCACTCAACAATTAACGCTAGCTAAGTTAACACTGCTTAGCTAACAACGTTAGTGGACTCACTGTCTAGGGGCTGCAGTGGTCCCCACAGAATAAATTAATTCAGTCAATTAACTGTGGCGTTATTGTGAAATATAACATTAGCTGCTCTAACTAGGGCAGCATCACAAACGGAATACGCACAAAGTGTCTGCTAACGGAGAGTTAACTGACTCTCAGCCGAGTGCATCATTGTTGCTCGTAGTGACGGCAGCTGTGTCCTCAGAAGCCTTCAATTTTACTTTAATCAATTTGAAATGCATATGCATCGGTTAATTATCTACTCCAACCATTTACGTATGTTACCACGAGCAACCATGGACGCAATCGGGTGAAAATCACCAGTTAATACTGTTAGCAGAGTCACTACGACTTGCTACTGCGAGATGACAGAACACAAAGCACAAATGTAATATAATATTAATAAATATCTTTTCTTTAGTGTATAATCACCTGAAAATAAGAATCATTGTGTTTTTGGTATCTTATAATGAGCTGTTTATATCTACATAGGGAGCGGGTCCTCTTCACGGAGGCGGCCGCCATGTTTCTACAGTAGCTCAGAACGGACAAACCAAACACTGACTCTAGAGAGGGACATTCACGTTTTTGCGTTAACCGCCATAGTTCTCCTGCATGCTTGGCACACAGAGGTTTCAGTTGGTTGCAATCTGCAGCCTCATCGCTAGATGCTGGTAAATCCTACACACCTTTAAGGAAATTCTAAGTGTAAGGCTGGCGATATGTACGATTCACATTTCCTTTGGGTCTTAATACCAACATGAGCGTTGTGATTATCTCGTTTACAGTATCACATGTTGGATCTAACTCTACAAAGTTCAACCCTCTTTGTTATGACTCACCATTTCCAGCCATGGTACTATACAGTCTGAATGAAAGAAGTGGTTACAGGGTAGCTGTCTGACTGGCTCTCCCACTGCGAAGTCCTCTTTGCACACCGGACATTCCATACAGCAGTCTGCAGGAGAGAAGATAGACATGTTTTATCAATGCCTGTGTGGTTTCTAGTGGTTTCTAGGGTCAATTCAGTCACTTGGTAATGACTTGCTACATTTGTTGGGGGATGTGCAACAGATCATTAGCACCAAAACTCATAAAGTTTCTTAGCAGTAAAACAGTTGAACAGTACCAAGCATGGTTTTTACTAATTACTAAAAACAAGTATACAAAAAGATAACAGTCTAATGCCTTGTGGCCTGATAAAAAGGCACATTTCTCCAAAGAAGTCAGCTATCAAAAACCCTGCAAGAGCTGGGCTAAATAACTAACCACACAGTTACAGCTGAGTGGTAAAATAGGACAGCACAGACAAAAGAGGAAGTCAAGAAGAACAGATCCACAAGACGTCATCTCAAAGTAATTTATGGAACACTGTTGATGCTCTCAAGGTTAATGGGCATTTCGTCCCAAACGGACAGTTTCAGCGGCTTTTCTTGGCAGGCGGCAACTGCTTATAAACACAAGTGGCTTTTCATGCTGTATCTATGTGCTACACAGACTTCTAAACAAAAAAGCATTTATTTACGTAATGACAGATGCGTTTAGTATTTTTTTTACGGAGGAGATTAGATGAGGACACGTCCCTGTGTATGCAGATATAAGCCAGTAGTTACTACGAACTTAATGACACCTTTACATACAAACTTAATAATAGATTCACGAACAGCTGGTCCAACCCAAGGTGTGCACTTAGATAATTGTCTAAATACCGTTTTTTGCATACAGAGGATCAGACTGACAGCTCCAGTCTTGCAGGGCTCAGCAATAAGGATTGCTCACTTGCCTGGGGCAAGTAAAATGCCACGTTGGGCTAGTAAATCTAGCAAATCACTTACCCGATATAAAATAATTAAATACATTGTTTTTTCTGGAGTTGATGGTGGAAGTAGCTATGGAGTGAGCCTCCATGCTTCCTTTTGATCTCTGTTGAGAATTGCAAATGTATGTACAGTTTAGGTCGTGTCTAGAAGGGAGCCAACAAATTGGGGAAACTCTCGCAAGATGGTTAAGTTTAGGCATTGACCTCGAATAGTTAAGGTTAGGATAGGTCGTTGGGCGAGTATCGCAAGAGTTTTTGCAGGTCTCAGATCAGATTTCACAGTTTGCAGGTTACCTTCTAAACACGACTCAAAGTTTATCAGCTGAAGCGCAAGCGAGCATTTCAATTATCCTGGAAACAGTATATTTAGATTTAGTTGGGTGGTGTTAGAGGATGTGGGTGAAACTCTACATTAATTTACTTAAATAAAGATTAAATACGACAACAATTTGTATAGGGGGAAGTAAAAATTTACTTTGGGCAAGTAGATTTCTGACCCACTTGCCCAACTGGCCAAGTGAAAAAAAACATTTGTTGTACCCTGTCATGTCCATGAGCAATATTGCAATTTGTACTTAGAGAAACATGGTGAGATCGAGTTGGACAAATTGGAAAACAAGGAATTACTGACCTGCTTGTTCCTGAGAGATATTGACAGTTGGGAGAGAAGAGATCTTCTCTTTCTCTGCTGGAGGAGGTCCTGTGTTCTCCAGCTGACCTAGTAACTACACACACAGACGCATTTTTAAATTGCAGATAAATAAAAACGTGACAGGGACATAAAGTTGTATTAAGTTTGGTTTACCTGTGTTATCACGGCGTCTAACCCTCCCTGTCCCCAGGCGTAATCCCCTGGGTTAGAGTGCAGCATCCCCGTCCTGAGAGAGACACAGACACCACAAGTTGATAAGAAATAGCGCTTGCACTGTGAAGATAGCACGGTGACGCTAGCACTGTGACGCTACTGTGATGTCATCTTACCATGAGAGGGGAGGTGAGCCAGGGACTCCAGAGTTGGCAAAGAGGCCGGCGAGAAACTGTTGTACAATCCTGAGACACAGAGAGAAAATATACAACCGTTAATGTCATCACCAAAAATAAGAACAGTCAGGATTGGAATAGCATAAATAGCACCGTCATTATTATCAGTGGGCGTATGCAAGGCGGAGAAGAGAGCCAAGAGGCACACTGAAGCTGAACTGGTCAGTTACTCACCCCTCCACAGCGGGCGAGCGGTCTGGTCTACTGCTGCCTCTGGACCGGTATCTTCTCTGGCTGTGCAGGCGAGGGGGGCGTCCTGGTCCCCAGTGATCCCCGGCTCCTAGTAGACCCCCCATAGGTCCCCCTAGGCCTGCTGGGACTGACCCCCCGATTGGTCCACCTCCCAACCCCCCCAGGTCACTGAGACCCCCCAAGCGCCCTCCAGGGAGCCGGGGTTCTGAGTCAGGTGTGTCAGCGTCTGTTGTAAATGGCCGCTCCAGTAACAACAGGTGCCATAGCTAACAGGGGAGGTGGGATTGGACAGGGGAGGAGACAAGTAAGGGTTTGGAGAAAGAGATAAAGGATGGGAGAGCAGGCAGCAAAATGGGAAAAGAAAGGAGGCCAACATGCAATAGCAACAAAGGACAGGGGCCAACAGAAACGTGGGTTGAGAAGAGGACAGGGGAAGAAGAAGACAAAGTTAAATTAAAACACATAAATGTTTGCAATTAATCCTCTTTGCCCCTTCCCCACCCTATTCACCCTAAAATCCCTGAGGTCAGCGTGTACCTCTGCAAATTGTGTAGCTGCGTCATCTATCCCGTTAGCGACACCCTCTAGGAGACTGAGGGAAACCGCACAAGGGGACAAAAGACACATTATTAACAACATCCCTATACACATGTTCAGGTTTAGTGCTAGCCTGGGACAGACTAACACTAAAAGTGTTGCCTGTAGAAGTGAGGCAGATACGTAGAATAATGCATGTCTCTTACCTGGAGTCTTCTGTTACTTCCTCGATGAACCCTGAGTCACACCGTGGACAGATATACTCCTAGAGAGAATCATGACAAAGACTGAGTCACACTGGATAGAAAAAATATACTCATTATAATTTCCTAGAATACCAAGGTGACATATAAAAATGTCTTGTATTATTCAACCAACAGTCCACAGCAAATTGACACACTGGAGAAGCCAAAACCCCAAAGATATTTGTCAATTTCTGCTTTAAAAATGACTGAAATGGATAATTGATTATCAAAAGTAGTTCCAGATCAATTTTTTGTTGAGCGACTATAGATTGATTATTGTTTCAGCTCTAATTTGTTATCCATTACAAGAAAATAGCAATTAAAAGAACAACAAAACTCATGGGGATTTTGTTTTACACATATGAAAGGTTTTGTCTGATGTTATGCATAAGAAATAAACATAAATGGATTTTTAAAAAGTAATAACCATATATTGATATCTGGAAAATATCTTCTATATATATATATATATATATATATATATATTTCTAACGCTCAGCCTTTGAAGGGAATCATAAAAACATTGTTAAGATACTATGCTGACTGGTTTGGTCAACAAAACAAGACTTGGTGAGTTTGTCTTTACAAGGATGATATAAGTCAGATTTGTATGACGACCAGTGCTTTATGAATGTAGCCCAGGAGGTAGAGCTGGTCTGCCAGCCACACCTAACTGTAAAGCGTGTGGAGTTTTATAGCAAGAAGCCACTGCAATAGAATGAGGAAAACACTACAGCCAGTTTGTACAGCTGGATCATCTTTTTGTCCTCTCAGTGTAAGACAGTGTTTCCCAACAATAGGAACAGGATTAAAGTGGGGTCCTTCAATATACACACTGGGTGATGAGAGATTAAACTGATATGTTTATTTTATAACATAAATTCATGAAGAAAAAAAATAGGTCAAAAATATATTATATTCTATATTTATATTCTATTCTATTTGAAGCTCACCAGATGTTTTTGAAAACAGTGTACAACAGAGTACAAATTAATTATAACATGCTCACATGACAATTTAAAACCCTCTGTTAGCTTGACTTGCAAAAATTTGAGGATCTAAAACTATGGTCATGTTCAGAGTTGGTTGAGAAACCCTGCAATAGGCAGAAACAGTTTAAGAGAGTTGTGTGTGTCATTTGCTCAAAGACAGGTCATCATATCAAATGAATGATACGTGACAGAGAGATGGTCCTCGGGATATACTGTAGTAGTGTGTGGTAGTTGCAGTCACTTGGCTCAGTGAAGACATGCCACAGGATTGAGTGTGCCTGAGACAAGCAGGCCAGTTTAGAGTCAGTGACAGGGCAGGCTGGAATTACCCTCAACCAGACCATAAAAATAAGGATTCAGCTGACAACTGGATAATCTGGTAGCCTGACTTCATGACACAATGACTGCTAACCACAAAGACAATGCCGGTTTATTAGGTACAGTTTGTCCACCTCATTTATATCAATCAAGATAGACTAAGTAATTATTAAACCAATATCAGGACAGCAACTAACTCCTTTTTCCGATTTTCGGGTTAATCTGACAATTTTATCATTTAATGGATCATTTATTTGGGAGATATAATAAAGAAATAGAAAGATAGCTTGTGTTTTGTACAACCAACAGACATAAACCCAAAAATATTAATTTTACTATCATAAAAGACTATAAAAACCTGCAAATCTTCACATTTGAGATGCTGGAACTAGAAAAATGTTGGCATTTTACCTTATAGTGACTTTACACAATTAATAGGTTATCAAAATAGTTAGCAATTCATTTTCTGTCAATAGACTAATCTATTAATCAACTAATCATTTCACCTCTAGTCAGTTTAACACATTATAAGTCAACTACAGATTGAATTAATAATTAATATTTAAACTAACACCTCTCTAAAACAGTTTCAACAAAACCACTATAGCCTTCATGAACCTAGGATTTAGTACTGGACTCCTGTATTTTAGACTGGATTAGCTAAGTGTACCTAATAAATTTGTGACTGAGTGTAAATAGGAAACCCTAACAAATATCTAGGATGTAGAAAATACATGTTAAATATATCCTGAGGTTGTCTATTAAACCAATATCAGGGCAGAAACTAATTCCTTTTTTTTTTCATTTTCGGGTTAATCTGACAATTTTATCATTTAATGGATTATGTATTTGGGAGCTATAATACAGAAATAGAAAGATAGCTTGTGTTTTGTACAACCAACAGACATAAACCCCAAAATATAAATTTTACTATCATAAAAGACTATAAAAAACCTGCAAATCTTCACATTTGAGATGCTGGAACTAAAAAATGTTGGCATTTTAATTTATAGTGACTTAACACAATTAATAGGTTATATCAGGTATATTCATTTTCTGTCAATAGACTAATCTATTAATCACTTAATCATTTCAGCTCTTGTCAGTTTAAGTCAACTACATATTGAATTAATAATTAATATTAATATTTAAATTAACACCTCTCTAAAACAGTTTCAGTTTCATGAACCTAGGATGTAGTACTGGACTGCTGTATTTTAGACTGGATTAGCTAAGTGTAGCTAATAAACTTGCAACTGAGTGTAAAATAAGAAACCCTAACAAATATCTAGGACGTAGAAAACATATGTTAAACATATCCTGAGGTTAGCACACGTCTGTCAAGCCTGTGGGTCAAGTCAGCAGCTCGCCACTCTCACTTTTAACTTCAAAACTGAAACGAAACGACATGTTTATATCTCTGAAATTCCCCCAACTCGTCCTGTCAAAGAGTTATGCTTTATCAGAAACCAACCTGAAAGCGAAAGTAGCCTAGTAATCAAACAACTACTAGTAATACTGTCTGTAAACTTAGATAATAACAGAGAGCTTCTTCTCAGCTGTTTGTGTTGTTTTGTGGAAGACACAATATCCCCAAGCTGTCAAAGCAAAGGCGTCAAAGCACAGTGACTAAACTGTCTTAAACATAACAGCCGAACAAAACCATGTATGCTTTTAATGCCTTATTTTTAACGAAGACATTAGCGTGTGTCACGAGTTTATTTAGAGAGTTAACAACAACAAACCTTCGCTAACTGCTAACAGGCTAGCTGGTGTTTAGCTGTAGCATTAAGAGCGAAACAAACGGGTATTTCGGGATAAAAGGTTGCCTTGACAACCGCACATTTTAATACAAAGACAGTATGTTATATTAGGAAAGATAAAGCATCTGACTTACCGGGAGTTTGGGGTTCACTTCTCCCTTACAACAGTGACAGAAGAACCGATGCGGTGGAACAGCCGCAGCCTCCGCCATCTTCCTCCACAACCAGCACACAAACACTGATGATGATGACGTCGGTCCTCCACAGACTGAAGACAGCTGTCCGACTCCAGCCCGGCATGCACCGCGGCACCGCCCAGCAGCAGCATGAACACCGGAAGTGTTCATGTGTGCAATAGTGATGGGAATTCAGGCTCTTTTTAGTGAGCCAGAACATTTGGCTCAGCTCACCCAAGAAGATCCGGCTCTTTCGGCTCCCAAACGGCTCTTCGTTTTACCACTTCTGCCTTTTTATAATTCAGCCACATTTAGCGCAGTTTTGACCTTTGATTAGTATGTGTGCACATATATCACTTAAATGATTCAATATAATTATACTGAACCTTATAATTTCCAGAATACCATAATTTTACATGCTGCTTCATTTCCGACTGTCACTCATCTTGTCTGCTATTCGTGCACCGCACTGCAACGCACCGCACCGCAACGCAAGAGATTAAGGATCCTTAATCCTTAATCTCTTTCACAACGTAACGGATCGCACCGCAACGGATCGCACCACATCGCACCGCATCGCACCGCACTGCACTGCACCACAACGCAACGCACCGCACAGATGCGCACCTCCCTCCTCTCTCTTTCTCTCCTCCTCTCCCTCCTGCTCTGTACCTGTAGACCTTCAGCGCGCCGCTTACCCCTGCTCCTCCCTGCTTGATGGTATGATCCTTGTCTGTCATCACCTGATTGGTCGCACGAACGTCATTAACACAACATTCAGTCACAGTCAGTGCATGGACTGCCCGTGGTGTGGAGAAGATCGTCCTATCATTCTGCCTTGAATTAATTAAAGAAAAAAAAAAAAAGCTCTTATCGTTGACTTAAAAGAGCCGGCTCAAAGACCCGGCTCGTTCGTGACCCACACATCACTTGTGTTCAACCACCAATAAACACCAAAGAAGAAGAAGAAGACGCGTTCATGTGTTGTCAACGAGAAGCCGCATGTGTTTAGCCGACTATCTGCTGTAAAAGCAAGGATTTTGCCTCTCTGTCCTGAAACTTGTTGAAAGGTTTGTGAAAAATACTGAAGTAGCTAGCAGATTTTTCTGATGACATCAAGTGTAAACGTTAGCTAGCTAGTATGTAAAGTGTGTTGACCTGACTGCGCAGCACAAAACCTTCACCTGCAGCTGTGTGACTGTTAAAATAAGCTTTTTACTCTTTTAAACTAGTCAAGCTATTTACTGCTGAACTGCTGACATTGGTCTCTGTGCCCTATCTTTCTGTTAATATTATCATTATGTATGATAACACTGCCAAGCAAGTTTCTGTACACTATATTAGCACTTATAAGTACACTAAATTAGAAAATTTAAGTACGGAATATGTTTATTTTTTATTTATTTTTTCACAAACTACTACACAAACATAATACAAAAAAATAATAATAATATACAGTGCAGAATATCAGAAACACATGATGTGACTGTTCTTTCACTATATCCAGTAATAAGATGCAAATATATAATTTGTGTATATATTTTTACACATAGTAACTAGTGTTTTGCACATAGCAACAATAGTCCTCCACCAACATAAACACATTTCACACATTGTGTAAAAGGAACTTATTTCCCTGTAAAACAGTCTAATTTCTTGCAATCTTGACATATTGCGTTTTGCTAATCTTTGTGATGAGTCATGATGAGTCAAGTCAATTTTATTTATATAGCCCAAAATCACAAATCACAAATTTGCCTCAGGTGGCTTTACAATCTGTACAGGATACGACACCCTCTGTCAGTGTCTTTACAGTGTGACCCTCTCATCGGATGAGGAAAAACTCCTCCATAAAATTCATTCAGTGACTGTTTTTCTGTGCAGATGACTGCCCAGGAGGTGCGTCTGTGTGGTCTCTTGCTGCGGGAGCACTTTGGAGAAGTGGTGGAGAAAGTGGGAACACACCTACTCAGAGGTGGAGCACAGAACTTAAGAACCATCATTCATGAGACTGGCATCTCACTGGACCTGGTACTGTTCCTACACTTACTGTTTCTAGGCTGTTACTGTCTCTACTTCACACCATGGAAGAGATATTATTAAACATGATGTATTTAGTGTTATATACACTGCTGGTTCTCAGCATTTTCAAGCAGAGTTTAGCAGGTTACATTGTTGGACAGTCGAGCTATTTCTAGTCGTTATTTGCAGTGTGTTTACATACGCTGATTATTCCACACCTGCAGCTGTAGTACAGGAGTAGTTTTTGCATCATCTGTTTAAATGCAAATTAAAACCTAGTATGACTTTACATGACCGGTAGATTTATGCTCCAGAAACCTGATTACATTAACACCATGTCATAAGTGAAACAATTCCCGGGAGAATGAAAACATAACAATCAGTTTTTACATGTTTTTGTTTCTTTTTTTATACAGTAGTATAAAGAAGATAGACATCATATTATTTCAGTACAGAAAAATCTGATTAACACTGCTGTTTACTGGGCTTATTGGAGCAATAACAGTAGCACAATACATGCTAATACGTGATGTAAAACATACAAATACATTTTCTGCCTTAATTTGATCAGTAATCTTGTGTTTGGAAATGGAGTCATGAAGATAAAACACCTCTTCCCTGCCCTTTCTGTCTCATTGTAGGTAAAGAAGTCCCTGTGTGTGCTCGTGCAGCATGGGGCTTGTGTGTTCAGCTCAGGCCGTAAAGGAGCTGGGAGTCCCGCAGAGTATCGGACCGGCTGTGACCGGATTCTGAGAATTCTGAGATACCCGCGCTACATCTACACCGCCAAAACCCTGTATGGTGACACCGGAGAGCTAATCATAGAGGAGTTACTACAGAGAGGTCACATGACCATGTGTAGCACGGTTAAGACAGTCGCCGACCGCCTCACACAGAACATGGAGGGTCAGTATCAATCAAAGACTGTACAAAAGCTTCTTCCTGAGTTTTTTAAAGCATGTTTCAAAGCCTGGATTTGGGTTTATTACTCATTGCCATCTTGGCTGTTACCAGAGCCAGAAAGTACAAATTTGGTCAAATGGGAGGAAGGCCTTAGTGGAGGTCGTGTCTTGAAAACGTGCGAAAACTCTTGTGAGACTCGCTGCCCGACAATCTATCCTAACCTTTACCATTCAAGGTCAATGCCTTACCTCAACCATCTCACAAGAGTTTTGCAACTTTGGGGTTACCTTCTAGACACGACCCTTAATGGAAAGTAACCAGGCAGGATGAACGAGTTGCAACCACCATGTAACACCTGTCAATCCAAGGAAACATGCACTAAAATATACTCTTCTTTAAAAATCTTAACATCTGTGTAGAGAATAAATATGATTTTGTGGGTTAATATGGGATTTGTGTAAAATCTACAAAGAAATGTCACATTTTTTACAACAATTTTCTCTTTCCTGTTCTAGAGGGTCACAGCATGGATTACAGTGAAGTGTCTTCTTCCTTCTCCAAACTGGTGGAGACCCATTTTCTTCAGCGCTGCCCTCCTCTGACGGCAGCAGGACCAACAAACAGTGCCACTCCAGCAACGCCTGCGACCCCTGGTGCTTCCGATCCACCCGTTAGCACCGCCCCGCCCACGCCAGAGAGCTTCCCCGACTGTTACAAGGTGCCTCATGTGACGCTCATAGGGCGAGGCAAACGCCAACTCTCCAGTGAGGACGGAGAGGACCAAAGGAACGCAAAGAAGCCTAAAATGGATCCACAGGTGGGATGCTATACTTTTAACACTGCGCTTTTAAAACTCCAATTACCTCTTCATTTCCCCGTCCCTTACATATAACGTGCTGCATATCTTTGGTGTGACCCTCCGTCTCTCCGTGTGTCTGTCTCTTTTATGCTCAGACACACGGTGATGAGGGGATTTGCTGGCAGGTGAATTTTGAGAGGTTCCATCTCCACTTCAGAGACCAGGCCATCATCAGTGCTGTAGCCAACAAACTGGACCAGGTCAGGATTTTACACATAGATGCTTAAAATCTAATATTTAAGGAATAGCTATTTTGGGAAATACGCTGATTCGAACGTTTATTATGAACTAGTCACAGGAAATGCGATATGTTTGTCAGTGAGCTTGACACTGACCGCTATCATTCATCAAAAATGCATCTACTAAACAAGACAACAGTCATTTTCTGCATTTTTTGACAGCGGATCAGTGTTAAATATTGCAAGGAGTAATTGAGCAACAAGTAGCAGCCACAGTGAGCTGTTGGATAAAGAGCTGCAGGCGACAGGTTACACAACTACAACTTCTCAGTGAGGCAACCAACTACTTTCACTTTCACTGTTTGCAGACTAATGCCGTGAGCATAAAATCAGAACATGGTTGCTTACAAAATGATGGGAAAAGGCCAATTATTTCCTGACTTCTTTATTAAAACGACAATAGTTTGTTTTGCTGCCTGCAGTATTCTGGGACGTGTAGTATTAAACCACATTTGCAGTTACCACCAGTAATGCCAAATCAACCAGCGAGCTATAGAGGTGTTGGTCAGCAGATTTTGTTACCTTTAGACAGAACCAGGCTATTTGTTTCACCTTGTTTCCAGTCATGTCACATTCAGCACTGCTGTAACTACATTTTTCCATCTGCCGGTCTGTTTTCTATACAAAGAAAACATATCATTATGGTTGATTATGATTATAATGATTGTCTTTCTAAATCATTTCATCTTAATAACCCAGACTAGCAGTGAGATAGTGAGGACGATGCTGAGGATGAGTGAGGTGACGACCTCGCCCACAGCCACCTGCACAAAGCCCCTCTCAGCCAACGAGATCTTCAGGTCCCTCCCAGCCAGCTACAACATCGCCAGACCCATCTTAGACCAGTACCTCACGCTACTGGTTGACGACCCGGTATGACCTCTGCAGGGCACCTGTCACATTTCACAATCTTCATTTGTATCTGCAAGATTTTTCTTTTAGATCTACTTGATTTAATTTATTTGGTTAAAAAGGACTGTGTGCACAGACTTTAGTTATTTACATAGAAACAAAAAGATGGGTGCACCAGATTTAGCAGGGAAGCTAATTTCCATCTGTAGTCCTAAACACAGACACAATAAACACACTACAAAACATCACAACAAGATCACAATATAACATCACAGTGTCAAGTACAATCCAAAATACATATAACACAATAACAAATATTTAGTGCCGGCAATCTTGGTTGTTCAGAAACTAAGATTTCAGGTTGTTCTTTTCATTTCCTAGATGGAGTTTGTGGGGAAGGCCGGTGAAAGTGGAGGAGGGATGTACGTTGTCAGTATCCTTTTTTGATTTAGACGGTCATTTTATCAAGAACCGGCACACTGTTTGGTACCATTTCTATTCATGAAACACAAGGCACGGATGCTTTTCATAACTCACCTCTCAGTTATGCACAGAGCGCTGGCCAATCTGGCTCGGGCCACGCTGGAGTCTGTAGTACAGGAGAGGTAAGTGTGTTTTTAATTGTGTATACATGCGGTTGTCCTATCAGCAACAAATCACTATTAATCACTGTTGACCTGTCATCAGATTTGGCTCCCGATCGGCGCGCATCTTCCGTCTGCTGCTAAGGAAACGTCACCTGGAGCAGAAGCAGGTGGAGGATTTTGCCATGATTCCAGCCAAAGAGGCCAAAGACATGCTCTACACGCTGCTCTCACAGAACCTGGTCCAGCTACAGGTACAAGACGTGAAGATGCTTTACAGGAGTCACCTCTTTACATTTATGTGTTTTCTTAGGATGATGGATTGTTGAACGCTTTTTCTCTTTATTCCCACAAACATTTAAACACTAAACATGTAAGAGCTTCCAAAACAGTCCTCCCTCTCAAAGGCAGGGTTTGTAAAGATTTTAGAAACTTTTTTTGTTATATTAGTGTGCACTTTGTCACCGGAGTCTTCCACAAGCTGCTAGCTTGACAGCTGTGAATACTAATAATAGCCATGTTTGTTGTTTACGTTCATTATATGTTTATGTTAGTAATGATAAAACTGGGGGAGTGGCTTTGGAGGAAGACCTGAAGCGACAGACTGACAGTTTTGGCAACTTTCTCTCTAGATTTAGGGACTTTTGGAGCTAGTGTTACAGGCTACTTTCATTGGAAAAGAGTTGGGCTGGGTTTTTCTGTTGGATCATTTTTAAAAATGTAGTGTACTCTTACTAGTTTCTCAAGATCGCCCACCCTGCCCTTAACTGTTGCCACAAATTATTTGTAACTTTGACTAGAATAAGAGGACATACTGAACACTGTGATGGATATAAATATGCAAAGTGTCTTTCAAAGCCAATTTTCTTAGTGTATTAATATGAGCGACTGCCTGGAACGTAGGAGTAATCGAAAACAACCTGATCCAAAAACCTACTTTGAAAATGATTTGGCCCAATTTTTGAAGACGCACTAAGTGTATGAGATATTAAAAAACTGGACTTGTAAACTAGCTCCGTAGCCGAGTCTTTTGTTCTGTGTTTCTGTGGAATAATTTAACAAAAGTGACCATTTGGCAATATCACTGACATACTGGCACACTTGACAGCCATATATTTTTTTTTATTCTTCAGGAAATCCCAAAGACTCCCGACTACGCTCCCTCTCGTACCTTCTATCTCTACACCGTCAACCAACTCCCAACTGCAAGAATGCTGCTTCAGAACTGCTACAAGGTAAAACACTAAACATGCTGTAACTTTCAGAGCTCTGGATAGAAGAGGACTACTTTTGACATGTTTTATGTCTTTCATGCTGGTTTTGCCTTCAGTAATGTTTTGTCTATGGACATTTTTCTCTGTGCAGACAGTCGCCAACCTCATAGAGCGACGCCTGTTTGAGTCCAGAGAGAGCAAGTGAGTTCATCATAGCTGTATGTCGCCATGTTTTCTGCTCTTGCAAGCCAGATAATTTCACATGATCAGCTTTAAAGGGTAAATTTGGTATTTTTTCAACCTGGACTCTAGTTTCCCATGTTTTCCCAAGTGACTGATGGGGACAACGATTTTTGAAATTGGTCCAGTATTGAGGGAGAACGCTGTAACCAGCAAGTGAGCAGCATCAGTGTAACGTTACATCCACTAAAAGTGCTTGTTTTTGCCACTGACAGGCTCAGATTGTCATTATTAGTGTCTGACAACATTATGGAAAGGACCCTACAGAGGAAAAAAAAGGTTTTCTTACTTTTCGCTTTATCTGGACTGATTTTATGGCCAAATCCTGCTTAAGGAGAAGTCTCGCAGTGAACACTGAAGATACACTGGCTCAAATAAATATGGGCTGCCATCGAATTCAAAGAGCTCGTCCACATTGTTGAAATCATCTAAATATTCAGCCATGACATTGAAAATCTTTTAGATAAAACTAAGCTACGCTTTCTGTAGTCCAACACAACACCAGCTGGCACTCAGGTTTCCGCTATGGATGTATTCCACTGTTCCACCATTCACCAGATTTCAGAACGAAACTTCTCCTTGAGCGAGACTCTTTCCACAATGTCAGACATTTATAATAACAATCAGAGCCTGTCATGGGAGAAACAAACACTTTTAGTGGACGTAAATTACGGTGCCAGCTTGCCCCCATAGCACCATATTGCAGCCTGTGAGCAGCTGCCGTCCACAGCGCTCACCTTCAATACTGTACTGGACCAGTTTCAGAAATTGTCCCTCATTAGTCAGTTAGACACAGAAACATGGGGAAATAGTGTCCAGGTTGAAAAATACCAATGTTATCCTTTAAGAGTCGTCTGGCTCACACACTGTGTCACAGATCAATGTTTGACTGGTTTCCTGCTTGACTCACAGGCGTCTGCTGGAGAAATCCCAGCGAATCGAGGCCATTCTGGCATCTCTGCAGGCCAGCGGGGCCGAGCCGGAGCAGCTGACGGAGGTCGAGGAGATGATCACTGCTCCTGAGAAGCAACAGCTGGAAGCCTTACGTCTTCACATCAACAAGTAAGAGCCCAAAACAAAACTACAATTCTACAGGTGCCATTATTGAATCACCTCTTTGATCTGTTGGTGTTACTACTCTCACTATTGTTCTTTTCCCCTCCAGGTTAGACTCAGCAGAGAACCAGGTTGATGAAACCATCTTTCTTTTAGAGTCCTACATCAACTCCACCACATCCACAAGTTGAGAGCATCACAACTCACACATAGTACTTCTGAAGATTTGTTTTTGTGTATGAATGCCGTCTTTTATAGTTTCTGTGACTGGATTGACTCAGTTTGCAGTGCAGTAAAATCTGAATAGATTGCTTGTTTTTAGTGCACTCATCAGCAAATGAATAAACTGAGCACAAGAATACTTCTTTTCAACAATTTTTAATTTCATTGAAGAACAAACACAAAACTGTAAGACAAACATAGAACAAAGTGATTTTTTGAAATGCAAAACCGTGAAGATGTCTGTATATTAAATAGAAGAATTGTGGTTTAATACACTTTGGTTTTTCCTTAAAATTACAAAAAAAGATTATTTACATAAGTGCTCCCGACCCTGGAAATAGTGGGTAGTGCATTTCTGTTGGACCCTCTCGATGCTCTCTTTGGTCCTGGAGGTCCCTGTTGCGTCTGTGTGTCGAGTCCAAACTGTCTCTGTGCCTGGTAAGAGGTGGACTCGGCTCGTGTGGTAGTTGTCATGGCAAATGACTGTTGTCATGGCAGCAAAAGTTGGGCTCAGTCCTCATGGTTCTCATCCTCTGCTCTCTGTTTGCGTGCGAAGAATCCCATCTGACGAAAAGCGAGATAGATTGATATTCTGTCCACAACACGCTCACTTTCCTGAAGAACTTTTAAGGTAATTGTAACAAAATACCTTCCATAGTACGAAAATGATGAGGGCCAGTAGCAGCAAACCTCCAATGATGCTACCAATCAGAATCCACAGCGAGATGGGAATAGCTCGGCCCTTTAGCACCTCCAGTACAGTCTATAGAAAAACAGATAAAGGGAGAGATTGGAGAAAGTAAACGCCATTCCCGTTCTGCCTCTCAAAATCCCGCTACAGTCTTCTTACCTCCCTCCAGACAGTTCCCGTGTCCAGAGTGATGAGGTTAGTCTCCTGCGCTGCAAGGCGATAGGCACCTATTATCTTCACTGACTTATATTTGGCCTACAAAAAGAGACACAGAGGTGATGACCGATGTTTGTGTCATAGGACAGAAAGGCTGAAATGAACATCTGCGAGCTGTTGTGTAACTCACTTTTCTGAAAAAATCATCATGAACTCTGCGGCTGACGCGAATGACGGCGGACTGTCCTCTTAGAAGCTGCTGGACTTCACACACAACCTCAATGCACCACGATCTGCTGCAGTTCTAAACACGTAGATACATGTTAACACGTATACTGATGCGGCACAGTGTTGAGTAGCTGCCGTGTTACCAGGGGCCTCACCAGTATGTCGTTCTGCATCATGTCTTCAGGATGAAGGGAGCGGACGTCTCTCTGTCTGGCTTTCAGCTGGGCCAGATCGCTCAGCACACTGCAGTTCACCCCCGTGGCCTACGGGGGCAATTTAAATATGTCAGATTTGATCTAAAACAGAGATGCAAACACTCACACAGCAGCAGTACTCACGTTGTATGAAGAGACGTCGGTGACAGTCATGAAGACTCTGTCTCCTGCGGCCACAGAGGGCAGATTCAGCCTCAGCTCCATATTACTCACAGAGTAACAGCCGAGGTTCTGCAGCTAAAACACAAACAAAGAAATGCTCCAGTTTTGCCCTAGTTTTTTTTACAGTGATGATGACTAGAGTTTTCCAATAACTTGAAGCCATGGGTTGCATTCAAGTTTATAAAAAAAGAGCATGTGAGCTTTACCCTGAGGTGTGTGTAGAATTCTGGTCCAATTGCCTCCGACACTGTCCGAGTTGGGTGGACCTCATATCGGTTTAAATTAGAGTCACTGCACAGAAAAACGGTTGAAAAACACATTAAAGCTGCAGAGGGGAACTTTGAGAAAATATGATTTAAAAATATATATATTTCTATAAAACATGAGACAGATAATCTGAAAAAAAAATCATGTTTCTCCGTGTTCTCCTGCGCTCCGAATGGCATTTGCAAGATTTCACAGCACCGAAGGAAAACAACTAATCAACTCACAAAACTCACAAACTCCAAGTCAAACTAGGCAGCGCTGATCAAATATGAATCAATAATCTGTTATTATAATGACTATTTCTCATTTCAAATGTCTTCAGAAACATCTTGTAGTGTACTGTTCAGCTGTAAAATGAGAAAGTTTGCTCCAGCCGGTGGGCGATGCTTGGTTTTGGCTTGACTGTTTTCAACATGGCGGCTGGGTCACAAACATTTTCATTTTACAGTTAAACGGTACACTAATATATGTTTTCAGAGGATTTTTTCCCAGATTATATGTCTCATGCACTACTGTCAGGATATAGTGACAGTTTTATTATCCCCACTGCATCTTTAAACACAAAAATATCTAAAGTATCAAAAATATCTGATTGTTGAATAATACATACAGTATGTTGCACACACGTACCTGCTAACAAACAAATCTGGTTCATACTGAACAAAGCTCTGCAGCTGAACACTGTTGTCCCCCAAAGTATCCTTTCTCTCGATACTGTCACTGTAAAAGAACAAGACGGTTACGTAAACTCTTTTCACTCAATACTTTAAATCTCTTGTTGTGGAAACAATATTAAAGAGGACCTATTATGCTCATTTTCAGGTGCATACTAGAACATGTTTACATGCTTTAATGTCCAAAAAAAATATTTATTTTTCTCATACCAGCTCGCCCACTTTTGTAATTGGTCAACTGAACCAAACTCTTCGGACTCCGCTCCAGCTCCGCTCTAACTAGCTTTGTTTGAGGGCGTGCCAAACTACCCACTAGCGGGTATTATGCAAATGTTTTAATTGGTGACATCACCACGTTACCGAAAAAAGGTTTTTCAGGGAGTTCAGGAGCAGTGTTTCTGTGGGGGAGAGTAACTCCCTTTGGTGTGGACTTTGGGCTTTGTAACTTTGCAGATCTTTTACATGCACTAAAAACTATTGAAGACACATACTAAAGGAAAGGGGAAAAGCACAAAAGCATAATAGGTCCTCTTTAAAAAACTTTTTATAAAACTGTTTATTGAAGTTTCCAGTATTTGTGTATGTGGAGTGAGCTACCTGGCAGCATGAAGCTTCATCTGCACTCGACTGTGCAGAGATGTGCAGCTGAACTCAAACTCCAACATGAAGTTCACCTGCAAACAAAAAAAAAAAGAGAAGAGAAGCCTGCTGAAGTGACACATTTCACCTGGAGGAAGTGAAGTATGAGTGGGCTGAGTCGAGAGAGTGATGGGAGTTATTTCCCCGGCGTGGACATACTTTTGACTGGGAGCGAAACACTGGATAGCTGACGTTACACGAGTGGCTGTTGGCACCAAGTGCTGTACACTCAATCTTAAAATGGGCATCCTCCTACAGCAAAAGAAAGAGACAAGCAGAAACTGTGCGTTAGTTTCTCGATGTAGATCTGTGTAAATGTGTATGACGTGTGGTGCTGCATGTGTTGATGTGTGTGGTTTTATTACCCTAATGCTGAGGCTGGAGAAGTGCAGGTTGCGTGAATAGTGCAGCGTCAGGCTGGTGTTGTAGGCGTTTTCCAGTCTGTTCTGAAGCTGAACCTCCACCGCCAGACGCCTACGAGGGCTGCGAATCACATAAGGCTTCTGTCTGTGGAGGAAACACAATGAAAACTCACTGAAACACAACTACTGAGTGGATATCTGATCTTGTCATGCAGAAAGACAATAGAACAAGAGGAATATCTCAAATGTGTACCTTGTCCCTGAGATGTCCATATGAGCCTGCAGCACCAGGTCCGTTGTACACACATCGTCCTCACCGCAGTCTTTAAAGAACTGGATCTGGAGAGAAACAACATGTTTGATGGAGAACAGAGGGAGGAAATGTGATGCAGTAAGGAAGCTAGAAATGATAACCACTCACAGATTTCTTGACAGTTGTTGGCCAGCCTTCATCCAACACTGGACCGCTCTCTGTATCGTTGATCTTAAACCGCAGTGAGAAGCTAATTGGACGGATGTAATCTGCGGTGTCCTACAACAAAGACAGAAATGTTAGTGACAAAATGAAGTCACCAAATCATTTCAATGACAAACGTGTGGTTGATGTGTGTACTGATGCTCACATAGACATGGAAGGGCAGTTTGTAGCAGAGAGTTTGTCCTGTGTGAACTCGGACCGCCAGCTGGGTCTGTCGGTGGGAGCTGTCGTCAAACAGCGCCCTCGCAGACAACTTCCTGTCATCCAACATGGCCGACACCCACAGATCTGAGGAGAGAGCAGGTAATGAGGACAGATGGTGAGTGTTGGAAAGTTCCCACTCTAATTATTACGTGTGTCTGTGCCAATTCACAGCACCCACAGTCCTCGTTTTATAAGGATTAGAGAGGGTAAGAAAATAAAGAGTTATACCGAAGCCGTTGCTTTGTGGTCCGGGGGAGCGGGAGACGGTTGTGAAGCAGGCAGTGGCGTTGAGACAGGCCGACTCTCTGGCTCCCCTCTGGCAAGTCTTCTGAATGACGTTGATGGAGTGCGGCTGGAAGGACAGACTCACATTGATCTGGACTATGCTCCGAGAGCTGGGGACAGGAGGGACAGTGGGTGATAAAACAGGATTTAAAGAGGACTTATTATGCTTTTGTGCTTTTTCTCTTTCCTTTAGTGTGTTACATATTTTTTTGTGCAAGTAAAAGGTCTGCAAATTACAAAGTCCACAACAAAGGGAGTTATTATCATCCCCAGAGAAACACTGCTCCTGAACTGCCTGAAACGCCTTGCTTGGAGTCCCGCCTTTTCTTCGTGGTGATGTCACCAAGTGACACATTTGCATAATACCGGTCTAGCCAACCCTGTCTCCTAAAAATTACGTTCCCATATAACTAAATTGCATTCTAATTTACGTTTGGAAGGAAACGTATTTTGTTGCGGATTACGTTTGTCTTTTATGTATCACAAATACCTTTGTCTGTGACACGGTGACGTAATGTGTTGAGCAACAGTGAATTAAAGTTACTCTGAATAATAACGTTAATCAATAATAACGGGTATAACAAGCGCGAAAGTCCACTACTGGCAGGCGGGAGGGAAGGTGGATGGGTCCAACACACACCAGACTTTCCCCCAGGAGACCGCTGTTTGTGTCCCGTGTGAAACGCAGTCATTTGTTGCATTTTCGTTTTGGTTTGTTTCAATGTCGTAGTCATCTTAAGCCAAACCCTGATGTTTTTTTTACTAAACCTAACCAAGTGGTTTTGTTGCCTGAACCTAACTAAGTGGTTTTATTGTGTTTTTCTTTTGTTTCAATTTACAACGTTAATCACGTGTTTTAAAACTGTTTAAAACTGCGACCGTAATCCGGGAGAGAATATGTTTCCCTCAAGACGTTGTGGGAGACCTGGTTGGCCCAGCAGCTAGCTTGGCACGCCCTCAAACAAAGCTAGTTAGAGCGGAGCTGGAGCGGAATCCGAAGTGTTTGGTTCGGTTGACCAATCACAACAGAGGGCCAGCTGACCAATCAAAGCAAACTGGAGCTCAAACAGAGGGTGAAAAGAGGTGCTGCAGCACAGTCGGTATGAGAAAAGTAAAGCTTTTTTGAACATTAAAGTATGTAGACATGTTGTAGTAGAAACCTAAAATACAAGTATGCTCTCTAAAGTAAGCATAATAGGTCTTCTTTAAGTTTAGCCATGTGACACCACAGAACTGTAGAAGCCAGTAGATGATTTGAGTCTACACAGGAAATAAATGTATAATTTTTTTAAATGTGGAAACTAGCTATCTATAGGTGGTGCATTTAATGTGTTGTTTACCTTCATTATCTTCCAGTGTTTGCAGCTATAAAATAAATCTGTGCTGGTAATGCCCTTCCCTCCGTCCCCAACTCTGCCTCTACCTACCTGAGCATTACAGCGTTGCCCTGGGCTCCGACTGCCAAGTCTATTAGCTCATCTCCATCCAAATCCAACCGAGCACTCACACTGCGGCCAAAATACTGCAGGGAGGGGGAAATCGATGACCCTGAAATACGCTGAGAGGACAAGAGAGGCAGAGAGAAAGACAAAATCAGTTTGATTGAATCCTGAAATACATCAGTGAAAATATAATTGTAGGCAAATGACAAGTACCTGCTTGTAATCGTGGATGATGTAGATACCGTTTCCATGGTAGATGTAGATGGCCCCCCTATGCTCGTCCTCTAGAGGGGCCCCCACCAGCAGGTCAGTGAAGCCGTCGTGGTTCAGGTCTGGAGCGGCTGCCAGTGCGTAACCAAACCTGGCATCCTGGGACTTATCCTCTGACTTCAGAGTACCGTTGGATACAAACACCTCCTCCTGGGTGATAAGAAAGAGGAGGAAGAAGAGTTTGGAGTCATACAGTAGGAGTACCATAATAAAGAATAAATCTGTGAAAATTAGAAAATAAATGTGGAAATAGAAAGAGGAATAAATTAAAGAATATATAATTAAATACATAGATGTGGAAATATAATGAGGAATAAATAAAATAATATATAAACTAATTTAAAAATATGTATATATTAAGACAAATTAAGACTAATTAAGTAAATACAAATTTGGAAATAAAAGAGAAACAAATAAAAGAATAAATATGTCAAAATATAAAGACAAATAAAATGGAAAAGAATAGTTATTCATTTTCACATTTATTTTTTTATTTATTTCTGTATATATTAATTTCTGCATTTTAAAGTATCTATTTTTTTGCATATAAATTACTTTTTGTGTATATATTTTTTTAAATGTATTTATTTCTAAAAATCATTTATTTTTATCCCTTTATTTTTCCTTATTCTTTTCCCTATTTGCTTTTTCCTTATTGCTTTTGCTATTCCTTGAAGGGCCACGCTGTCAATTATAGGATACAGGATGCATCAGTCTTTTTAAGAAATTGTTATGGAAGCCTAAAAAGGAGTTTGATAAATGTTGTGTATTCTTGTTGATGCATAATAATCCATAAGGAAAATAATGATCAGTGCCACTGCTGTCTTACCCCACTGAGGGTGTAGATGTAGACTCGACCAGTTTCCTTGTTTCCTGAGCCGAGGTACATTGGAGCTGCAACCAGAAGGACATCCGTGATGCCATCCTGGTCGATATCCAGCCCACACACCTCGCTGCCGTAGTAAGATCCAATCTACAGACAGAAACATGCTCTCTCAGCTTGCTGCCACCAGGTGGAGTCATTGCTGTAATCTCTGACAAATTAGATTTTGGCTGTTTTCTGGTGAATAAACAAATAAGAGGCTGAAGGGAGAGGGGGGACTTTACCTGTTCTCCATTGAGGGCCTGCACAATGTTGACATCGCCCTCATCGCTGAGTTCAAACAGGATGACTTTGCCTTTGTGTTTGAATCGAGGAGCACCGGCCACATACAGCCTCTTCCAGTCCCCAACTATCACAGATGACACTGTGTAACCTGGAAACACGTATAAATAAATAAATATACACACACATCATCTATTACCACAACCTAATCTGTGGCCTTCAGTGAAGAGTAAAAGAGTCATACTGGTGTTGTTGACCATTTTTACCGTGAAAATCAACTTGTGCTTCAGTTAAATAATGCGTCACATCTTGTTGACCGTACATTTTGGTAATGTTTGCCTCGTAGTGCACGTTCATGCAGTTGAAAGTGTGGTCTGACTTCAGCATGCTCTGAGGGCGGTGTGTTTTTACGTGCTGGTGGTTAAGAGCTCTGGCGTGTGATTTGAGAGTTTGGTTCCAGAGCTGGAGTTCGTTCACAAGCAGGCCCGGCCATAAGGGGGGAAAGGGGAAAGCTTTCTGGGGCCAAGCCGCTAGGGGGTCCATGGAGGCCAGCAATAATCATCTTCATATATAAGCAATGATAACCACATTTTATTTTTAAAATCAAAATATTCACCATTTCTTATTAAAACTAAATATATATATATTTATTGTTGCTTTAGTAAAGTGTAGCCTGTTTCCAGTGTTGGGCAGTAGCTACAAGTAGCAGCGTTACTAGTTTAACTACGTTTCTCAGTAGCGTGGTGGTAGTGTAGCTGTTTTCTGAATCAAATAGCTTTTCAGTAGCGTAGCTCTTTTATTGATCAAGTATGTGGTAGCGTCCACACAAGCTTATATTTTTGCTGCAGGGAATAGCCTTAACACGAGAGCATGTGTCTACTTGATGGAAAGATGGCAGAGGGTGAGGACGGAGAGGAATTGATCCTGCCGCATTGGTAGGCCGTCACATATACTGTCACAAACATACACTGTTTAATTATTATTAATATGCCACAGACAGTGTAAAACACTTTCTGTACAAGGCAGGTGGATATTGCTATGATAGAAACGTGCATGATTGTCCATGGATGTTAGAATTAAGTGTGGATCGATAGTTGAATGTACATTAGGCCTATAATTAATAATTAATTTATAATATATATATTCACATTTTATTATATTATTAATTTGATGTTAATAGCAATGACTTGGAATGAAGTTGGTTCAATATAAAACAATTTAAAAAACACAGCTTCGATGTAGTTTTGCCATGTTGCTGTAGTTTAGCCTGCTACATTTCACTTGTGGGTTTCAGTGTAGTGAAGCTTCATTTAATGTAGACTAACTGGTAGATTAGCTCACTACACTTCTCAAGTAACCTGAGCAACACAGCCTGTTTCATAATGAAATTCCCCCAGACTGAGATACTGAACTCTCTCTGACCCCCCTGTCATGAAAAAGGTCCTTTTTTGTGCGCAAAATACGCAAATTACGCAAATTACGCACTGGACCCCGCCTCCTCCACGTTTCAAAGGTCAAAATTGGTGTCAATGTTTACAACTTTGTTGAGAGGATGAAACTGGACTATACACGAGAAGAGAAAAACAACACTCTGAGAGTGAATTGCAGGAACAGCAATCAGGTAAACTTGAGTTTTCTCTTCTCCAAGTTTGATGTCAGCTATTAGCAGTGACTTTAAGTTGATGTGATGCTTTCAATGCTTCTCTCTCTCTCTGCTTGTATTGCTCACCTATAGCCAGCTAGTGCATCTCTTGGTCTGTCTGTGTCTTGCTCGCCACTTCCAGGGCTGTTCTGTGACTTTGTGCCTGACAACAGTGAGAATAATAATATCTGTCCAGCTGCCTCTGTGTTGGCCAGTCCAGACAATATGGTACTCATCATAGTTTTAATAGTTAGTAATAGTTTACTCTGGACTAAAGCAAGATGGACAGCAATGGAAGGCATGGACTATTAATTAAATATTTAATTTAAAATGTTGATTAGCTGGGCATACTGGGCAATATGAATGCACATCTCTCAGTAAATAATAACCATCAAATATTCAGCCAAGTCTAGTCTAGATAAAAAGAAAAAATGCCTTTTTAAATCTTTTAGATCATATTTTGCACCTATTTAACAATATATGTAATTTCTTTTTTTTAAAAAAAAATATGTTTTTTTCACATTTTAATACCAAAATCCAATAATCTTTTCTTCCTATAAAACATAGTATGACGTGTGCTTACGTAAGATATGTTTTTCTGCTATTTAAAGAAGTTTAAGCATATTTTAATGATTAGCAGGATAAAATCATGAATCGCAATAATTTTGGCCAGGACAATCGTCTCAGGAAATTTTCATATCGTCCCATGCATTGTAGACTGGGGGAGGGGGTGATTTGGGGCCCACTTGTGGGTTAATTGGGCCTGCTTTAAGTCTCTAATGTCTGGGCTTTCCATCAACACATGAATGCACCGCCCTGGAAGAATCAGTCCAAGCAACACCACACAGTAACACAATCATCTATGATAGCAATGCATTAACATGCGGAAACCACAAGTGTGATCCTTGTAGCATCATGTTCAGTAATGTGATGTATGCGGGTACCTAAATAAGCAGCATGATTTTTGAGCTCCAGTGGAAACTCGCTCTCAAAAGCCTCTCTTGGAGGCATGATGCGTCCGTTGGTCCCTTCCTTCAACACGCCACCATCCCAGTCATAGGCGCCCACCATCCCAAACAGGATGCCATCCTGCAGAACGGAGGAGGGCACGGATGAGACACACAAGTAAAACACATGCAACAGTTCACACATAGATACGAACAGCTACCGGACTTACATCCAGTGTGTGTGTGGAGAAGCCGATCTGAGACATCTCCATGTGGAACGAGCTCTCGTTGTTGCCCAGTGTGCCTAGAGGTGGACAGAGACAGCAAGTCAGAGTTCTCCTTCATCACGTTTCTTTACACACCTCCTCCCTTCCTTCCTGTCCCTCTGAGGATCAGATCTAGAGGACATGATCAGCGCCATTGCTCACCCTGAGGACCACAGGTGGCAGACGTGCCTCACCCTTTCCTCTCCTCCGGTCCCTTCCTCTCTGATTTCCCTAAACATTTAAAGGTGGCATCGCTTTTCATCACTCTTCCTCTCATGTTCCCGCAACTATTGTGATAGCTGCTTTACACTTCCTCTACCGTCTTTCACTTTTCTTGCTTTCGCTGCAGGACTACTGTGTATTTTCTCACATGGACCTAATCCTCCTTCCACCCTCTTAAATATTCTCTCTCTTCTGTCCATATTCTTGTATTTCATTCTTCCTCTTCTTTCTCAGACTATCAGTTTTGGTATCCTCATGTTTGTGCTTGACTAATCAATCTAATTCATGAATCAAAGTATGTTGATTAATCTGACAGTGATACTATTACTTTGTCAGCAGAGTTTAATAAAAGGCTTATAGGTGCGTCTTAAAGGAGCAACGTGTAGGATCTGGAGGTATCTAGCAGTGAGGTTGCAGATTGCAACCAACTGAATCCTCTCCCGTGTGCCAAGCGTATAGAAGAGCCAGGGTTGCTGACGTGAAATGGTGAATGTCCCTCTCTAGAGCCAGTTGTTGTAAGAGTAGCGAAGGTCATTTGGAGCGGAGTCAGTGCGTAGAGTGTGTGTGTACGTAGGAAGTGAGTGGTGAAGCAAGAGAAAGAGAGCGGCGGCGACAACAGCTAGGTAAGGTTATCAACTCCAAACTTGGTTTGGCCGTTCTGGGCTACTGTAGAAACATGGCGGTGCAACATGGCGAACTCTGTGAAGTGGAGCTGCTGCCTACGTAGATATAAACGGCTCAGAACTACAACTTCGCTGCTTTCTTTCTTTCTCTTTTTTTAAACAGTGCATGAGTCTCATTCCCTGTATCACAAACCTTCCAGAGTGAAGATGCGATCTCCCAGGGCATCCACGATGTCATTAAGCGCGGCTTCATCGGTCACATTGAAAAAGTATTTCTCTTCAGGGTCACTGGCGATAGACTTTATCTCTTTAATGAATGTCTCGGGGTCCTGCTGCCGGCGGATGTAATGACCCAGAACCTGGAGGCCAGCGTGAGAAAAAAAGAGAGAGGAAAAAGATTTTAAAAAAGAGAAAATGCGGTAAATGGATAAGCAGATAACGCAAGCTCTATAAAACATTGACAGATAAAGCTGGAAGCAGAGAAAGGAGGTGAAAGCGGCAAAAACAGAGCACATGCACAGACACTTTGGCATGTATCGGAGCAATCACTTCTCCATGTTTCTGAGGGACAGTAAAGAGGGAAATCATAAAAGTCTGAGGGAAGATGTACTGAAGTAGCACACAAGTAACCTGGAGCTGCAGGATTTAACTGTTAATAGAATGAAGATAAACACTAGGGCTTTTAATCGATTAAAATATTTAATCGCGATTAATCACATGATTGTCCATAATTAATCACAAATTAATCACACATTTTTTAATCAGTTCAAAATCTACCTTAAAGGGAGATTAAGAGAAGTATTTAATACTCTTATCAACATGGGAGTGGGCAAATATGCTTGCTTTACACAAATGTATGTATATATTTATTAGTGGAATTCAATTAACAACACAAAACAATGACAAATATTGTCCAGAAACCCTCACAGGTACTGTATTTAGCATAAAAAAATATGTTGACCTGACTATGCCTTTCCTCAAACTGCAAGTGATTATCATAAAGTGGGCATGTCTGTAAAGGGGAGACTCATGGGTACCCATAGAACCCATTTTCGTTCACATATCTTGAGGTCAGAGGTCAAGGGACCCCTTTGAAAATGGCCATGACAGTTTATCCTCGCCAAATTTGGAGTAAGTTTGAAGCGTTCTTCACCCCCTCGCCCCGCCCTCCCCTCCCTCCCAACAAGCTAGTATGACATGGTTGGTACCAATGGATTCCTTAGTTTTCTAGTTTCATTTGATGCCAGTATCTTCACATTGCGTTAATGCGTTAAAGAAATTAGTGGCGTTAAAAAGAATATGCGTTAACGCTTTATTATCGCGTTAACTTTGACAGCCCTAATAAACACACTTAATAGCTGTGTCACTGCCTGTGTAATCTACAGGCAATTAAGCCATACCTAAAGGCAACTGGAAAACATAAGAATGGAGGAAATGATAGCCACCAGGGATTTGTAAATGAGGAGCGCAGGCCCGGCTGCGAGGTGAAGAGATGACTGATGCCGAAGATATACTGTAGCAGCAGTGGCCTGTGGCTTAACGCCTGAAGTACAAATGAGAAAATTCCATAAGAGAAACCAAACCCAAGAATCTCCCCCTGTGACTCCAGCTGCCAAGCAAACTAAGGAAATCCTCTGTTTTCAAAAGGGTAGGGGATGGCGAGGGGCTGTAGTGTGTAAAGAGCCTTCATATAAATATGTACATTAAATTCCACTCAGGCTGCCAACTGCCGCTGGCTTTTTACATAGTCATGAACAGAGAAGACCGGAAAGAGAACGTCTTAAAATATAAAGCACAATTCCAGATTTAAGGGACTTAAATCACAATGGCATTTGATTATTGTATAGGCATGCATGGCCCTGCGTAAACTCCCCCACAAACACACTTCCAGCCCCTGACCTGCACTGATGTATAAAACACAGTGTGCAGTGACCGTGCTCTTGTTTTGAAAGCTCTTCGCTCCCCTGTGAGCCGTTTTCACTCAACACACACAACCGACCCACGTACTGTAGGCAGCAGCACAGAGAGCAACAAGTGGCGCCTACCTGTCACCATGCATCACTTTGACTTTTTGGACAAACACTCGACCACAGTTTTCTTCGTGCAGTTTTGTTTGTTTGTTTTTGCATTTAAGGCTGCGTATGCCTCTCTATCTCTGGCTGGCTGGTTCCTTCTCTCAAATTAAACTTTTGCTGACCTAGCATTATGTTGTGCACATAAAATAGAGTTGTTGTTTCTGTGGATAATTCACACACCTCTTGTGGATTGTCCAGAGTAACAGGCACACTGTTTCTGGAAAGATGTTGCTGTTGAATTTTCTAGGAATTCTTGGTCTGTCCACCACTTTGGTCCAGACGGAAATACCACAACTACTGGATATATTATAGTAGGAGGATTTTGAGGGGGCTTTGTAAATTGTACACAGGAAGACATGTTGTTCTGCTCATATTATTTCTTTTTTAATTTTCTGCCAAGTATAGAATTTTACTTTTTTGATCATTTTGATTGAATGGGTTAGTTCTGATCTATAACCACATAATCATCCCTCCTGAGTCCCTATCTTGGGTGACTGTTTGGAGTTTAATTGATGGACTAATAATCTCAACGTAACCATGAGGACAACCAGTGGAACTGTCTCCTCTGTACCTTGTCTCTTGTAAAACAGATATTAGAGTCTTTTATCTTGTTATTAAAATCAGGACTTCTGCTTTTTAATCCAAAATCAAATGATCTAAGGTAGGGCTTGGCAGTATCACAATATATATTGTCAAAACGATATAAAAATGTCTATTGTATATATTTTTTCTATATTGTTTCTATTGCGATGTAGGCTAGGCCGTATTTATTTATTTTTTCTCTATAATTTCACTTAAAACTGTTGTGTTTTGCACTCAAGTTCTTAAAATGAGAAAATATTCAGTACTTTTATTTTTTTTGGCAAGAGTTTATATAGTTTTGAATGAAGTGTTTCCTTTGGCAAGAGATGTAAGATATTTTGTATTTTTTGTGTATGTTTTTCAAGAGGGCCCTAGTTTCAGAAATTGGGTTTTAGCAGTTGCAAAAAACTATAATTCAACCCTCAGGACTATCCAAACACAGTGTGACCAACTGGGACTGCTTGTAGCTGAACTTCTCCATCCATAAATTACTAGGTGCATCTTCATCGTCTCCACATATTTCTATAGTGGCACTCCTCATGCTCTTGCTCTCCTCCTCTGTGGTCCCAGTGGTGTCTGGACGTTCCCCAGCTTCCCTTGTGGTGAAGGGAGGGGTCTGCAACCAGTCCAGCCACGAGAGTCTGTCTGCCCCTCTGCCTCCACTCAGTGTGTTGAGGGGGTCGGGTCGGGTGGGGCTAGAAAGGAAGACTTTTAGTTCCCACTTGGCTATTTTAGTAGACCCAAGGGGTTCATTTGGTAATTTAGACATGTTATTTCAGGGGGGAGTGGTGGTGGTATTGTGTGGATGCTTGAGGGTGTATATGGTTGGCGTACCACTTTCACACAATGTGTGAGGAATGTCAAGGATGCTCTACAGTACACACCCCGCTGATAATGTGAGTTATGGTTTCACTCTTGTCACTCTATAAAGATCCCGAATCAACATTTTAAAACTCACCCAGAAATTAGGATTATTTTACGTTAGCAGGTCCTTTTAAGCAGAATGACCCATCGGACTTGATGAGGTGTACTCACAGCGATGGCGTATCTGGTGATGTTTCTGTCCACGCACTCGCCCAGAGCGTCTTGCAGCTCCTCCCCGTCGTGTGACTCTCCGTCCGTCACTACGATCATCACTTTGGTGGCGCCCTCCCTTGCTCCGCGCTCGGCACTGAACGCCTCCGTGCTACAAAGAAAGAAAGGGACAGATAAAGCATGTCATACTAGTTTACTAAAACATCCAGCTGAATGATCTTGAATCAAGACAGAGAACGCAAGAAAGAGAGCGAATGAAAATAGAAGGAAAGGAGTGAAAGAGCCTGAGGGAGAGGGAGGAAACAAAGGAGTATCAGTCACTTGGTTTCCTAAAATCTCAAATAAACATTCCCCGATAAAGATAATATACAATTTCAAGTGCTTCGCTGAGAAAATGAACAGCCAGTAAAACACTGAGAGATTGGATTTAGATTCCCAACGAGCCAGATATATAAATGATCCAAATCACAACTCGACTTTTCCACTACTATATTGGTCATATTTGGCTCACATACATCAGTTGCCAGTAGCCTCGAATTGGTCATCGCATGCGGTGTGCATGTGTCATTGCACACAGTGACCGCATCTGTGCATTCCCATCCTGTTGTGCCATGATACAGAGAGGAAACCTAAATGACAAACACACACGAACGGACCTAAGCCGCACCCTGTTTGTCTGCAGGAAACCTGTTCTCTGTGGGACCTGATTCAAGCGCTGAATAGGGTTGGTAAGCCTCAGACCAACACACACACACACACACACACAGTGAACTGGGGAGAGTAGTCACTGCGAGTGAACTCAGTCATTTTCAGGCCTAACTCCAGCCCTTGTCTAAATATAACATCGTGGTCAGCCGCAAGAAACTCAGAGTTAAAAACAACCGTTTCCCCTATGCAGTCTGCAAATTACATAGGGTGCTGCTGAGAAGGAGAGGAGAGGAGAAAACAGAAGAGAGGAGTGGAAGGAAAATAATGGAGAGGAACAACTAGAAAAAGATTGGATAAGATGAGAAACGAAAGATGGCAAACAATAAGTCTGGAAAGATAGAAAAACAACTAGAAAATAGGGAGAGAAACAGAAACAAATGAAGGAGGTTAACTGAAAGGGAGTGAAAAGGTTTGGGAATCCAAATGAAAAGAATGATAAAAGACCGTAAAATGAAGCCAAACATCACAACTCAGAAGTGCAAACACTGCTCTGATGTGGTTTTAAGATTGGGTGATGTATATAGCGAAATAAAACTGCTGGGAAAGAGAGAAGAGAGAGTTATAAAAGGGGAAGGAAAGTGTTAGAGGAGAGGAGAGGGGGTGAAATGACGAGACAGGACAGACATAAACAGGTAAGAAAGGAAGGAAGAGTAAAAAGAAGCAGAGAAATATTAGGATGGAAGAAACAAAGAGATGAGAAAGAGGGAAGGGGACATGAAAGAGGAGAGAAAGTGAGTGGAGCTAATTGGGAGGCCTGCTTGTATTTACAAGCCATTTTATGGAGTCAGAGCAGTGTGGTAATAACACGGCGCAGTGGTCGGTGTGTGTACTTTTGTGTGTGTGTGTGTGGGTGAGCGGGAGCGTCTCAGACGGGTGGAGCAATATAAAAAATCAGTGGCTAATCCAATTGTAGAGGGCTGTTTGATGTCCATGCGCCAGTCTGTCATCTACTCTGCATTCAGACTGTCCTCCGTGCATGTGCTCCGTCATTATACTGTCATTTACATGTCAACATCACACTGTTAGCAGGCTCAAAGAAACTTTTCCCGACACACATTTTTATGTATTGGGAGCGCAATTAGCTCAAGGTTTTCCTTTTAAAACGGTGTTATCACAGTTCTTTTTAAAGCTGACTTCAAGTCCTTTCAAATGATTTGTTGGGAAATACACTATTTTGCTTTCCTGCTGTTATTTAGATGAGTCTATATTAGGGATGTAACAGTACCAGAAATCCAGTAGTCGATACCAATATCAGTGAATTTACACGATTCTCGATACCAATTCGATACCACGGTAAAAAAACCCTAAAAAAACAATAAATCCCATGTAATTCAACACGCACACGCACATTACAAGAAACAGAGGCATGTAGCCTTTAAGTAATAAATAAAAGGAAACGTCTATTAACATTGCAAAACAGAACAGTGGCATGTAGCTTTCAAGTATTTAAAATAAACGATATTGTCTGGATGTCTGTCTTTGAGATGCTTTGCTAAATTGGAAGTATTTCCTCCTTTGGAAAGAAAAGTATGACGGCACCGTTACTGCACCGCATACTGGTTTTTGCGAATCTATTATTACTCCTTGTAAATCCGCCTCGAACGCAAAGTACTTCCAAACTCGACTCTTGCTATTTGTTTTCTCAACGAGTTGAGGCGGAGGTAGCGCTGCAGCAGCTGACATCTTTCACGTCTCGTGTTGTTGTTTTTTTCCGTGCTGTTATGGCGTTTTTCTTCGTCCTTCATTTCACAGCAGATGAGAACACAGAATTTTGGTACCGAGTCGGTTCTCGTGACATCCCTAGTCTATATGAGTAAATATGAAGCTACAACCAGCAGCCATTAGCTTAACTTATCATAAAGACAGGAAACAAGGGAAACAGCTAGCCTGGCTCTGTCTCATCGTAACAAAACCTGCATGAAACCTGCCTTGGCAGGGGGCTGCACTCTCCAAGTGCACTTCTAGCTTATGTTGCTGTCTTGTTTAATGGCTTGCTTGCTTTGTCACCTCAAGTCATGTCAAACACTCTACAGTCGAGTCTCTTGTAACTCTTGAATATGTTCTGTGAGTTTGTCTTTGAATGTGGTTAACTCATCTCAGTCCCTGTTTGAGATCTCTTATATCTCTGCTAATGTTAGCTAGCATAACTCGCAGTGCCTCCATGTGGCCTTGTTGGTCCAATGTTACCCCGGTGTCGTCCTCATTTTCACTTTTGTTGAGATCTTTTCCATTGCAAACTGTTCTTGACATTGTTTAGCCTTTTATTGATTCTCCCCACACATCACTACACTTTGATAGCATTTATGTATTAAGTTATATACAGAATATTTGGTGGGTTTATTTCTACTGACTTGAGTGAGCTAAAAATTAAACAATCATTTGTTATGCCATCTTCCTGTAAGTGCCAGACAATCAGGTCTCAAGGAAGTGGTCTTTGTCAAGTCAAAATCTTAAGTCCTCACATTTGTGAGTTAAGTCTTGAGCTTTGCATGAGTGTGTACTGACTGTCCACACAAAAAAAAGCCTCCAGAGAGATATATTTAGGAGCTATGTTAGCTAAGTGCTTGGGTTTAGGGTTAAGTCTATAATAAGGACAAGGTTAGGGGTAAAGGTTAAAGGTCAAAGATGCAGGGAAGAGGGTTAAAGTTGAGGTTGGGGGGGGACCAAGGAATGAATACCGTCAGTCCTTGTAAGAATAGTAATACAAATATGGGAATTTGAGAGTATGATGTGAGCCCTTAATATGTGTGTCGGTGTTCATCTGTGCATGTGTGTACTGTAAGTGTGTGTGTGTATTTGTACAGCTGTAGGAGCACTACTTGGCTGACCAGGCTGGGTCAGGCTGTGCCACACCTGCAGCCGTGCTGAGCCAGCAGCCGCCTGGTCCAGCTCAGCTAATCTCACTGTTTTTCTACCCCGTCACTTTCCTGCCTCGTGCCAGCGCTGCTATCTGTCCATCTGTTGTGTGTGTTGTGTGTGTGTGTGTGTGTGAGCAGGAGTACGTATGTTTGCGTATGTCGATTTCTTTACCCTGACACGCACACTTAAGAAAACTTTCGCTTTAAAAATGTTCTGTATTTCTTTTTCTTGTCATGAGCACTGATGAGTCTACTGATGTGTTTTCACCATCTGACAGGGTGGGAAAGGTAGTGATGTTTAAAGGTAAAGAGCAGAGAGAGTGTGTGTGCAGTAGTAGTGTCTGGATTTCCCATCAGTGATGTTTTAATGCCACAGTTACACTATTTTACTGGCTCTGTTTTCCAGTCACCTCTTTTCAACTACCTTTTAAATGTTCCTCCTAAACTTCCTCCAACTTTTACCTTTAAATGTACCAGAAAACAGGAACTATCCAATTACCTATATGTGTGTGTGTGTGTGTGTGTGTGTCTAGAAGTAGAACACCTCTCCAACACACACACACACACACACACACACACACACATCCCAAAAAGGAAGCTGTGGCCACACATCGGGTCTGGGTGTGGTGCTCCATGTGGGTATGACTTTAATAAAGCAGGAATTTTATTTTGAAAAGAAAGAGATATTTTAAGGCTCGGAGGTTTCACGCAGCCACTGACCCTCGACGTATAGAGCTGTTTCTTTAGACTTGAGTTACCGGCTTAAACCCCCCCCCCCACATACTTCTACGAAGAAAAGACATGAACTGGGCAGCAATACAAGTTAAAGGAGAGGAATTTAAAGATGGACTACACATTTTTTATAATTTTTTATCACAGTAACTGGCGATTGCACATGCTTAAAAAAAACAACTATTTGAACTAGGGCTCTCAATTGATTAAAATATTTTTTTATATATAGATTGTTCATAATTAGTCGTGATTAATTGCAAATTAATCACACATTTTTTACCTGTTCAAAATGTACCTTAAAGGGAGATTTATCAAGTATTTAATACTCTTATCAACATGAGAGTGGGCAAATATGCTGCTTTCTGAGAACGTATGTATATATTTATTATTGGAAATCAATTAACAACACAAAACAATGACAAATATTGTCCAGAAACCCTCACAGGTACTGCATTAAGCATAGAAAATGACTTGACTATGACTATGACTATGACTTGAAAATGACTTGACTATGAGTCAAGGCTTTGATTGAGGAAAAAAAATACATTTGGTATTGTTTGGTATACGCACAATTTGGAGCAGCTTTATGTTTCAGAACGGGGCTAAACGTACTATTCATACTAAGTATGACGTAAATTAAGTATGTAGTACGTTCACACTGCATAGTATGTGGATTTTGTGCATGTGAGAAATGTTTGGATGTATACTACATTAGCAAGAATTTCTGAGTATGTGACGTGAGCTTACTGCACATACTCAACTGCCCCACAATGCATTGCGTCTGGGTGCCTTGAGACCGGCCGTCACGTCGTGAGGTTTTGAGCCAGGCTAAGCTGTTAATATGTCACTTTATTAAGTTTTAATATGTTTTCAGGCAAGAAAGTAACAATTTAGTTTTACAATATTTAGTAAATTTATTCAAATAATGCCTGTTTGGAAATTTGCTGCAACGTTTTCGGAGATTAACGGAGACTAAGCCGCTGGTGGGGGTGTGGCCGTCAGTCATGTGATAAGTCTTGCTTGAGTATACTTCAGTGTGAACAATAAGTTAATCGTTCATTTAGTAGGCAGTATGCAGTACATAGTGAGTGAGTAGGCCTATATAGTATGCGGTACGTTAGTATGCGATTTTATCTGATCTCTTGGTGGGCCGTTTATCAAAATCAGCCTCATGGGTTCATACTCAGACCAGAAAAACAGTCCTGATTGTCATTATAACTACAAATTATACAGTGATATATTTAGAGACTGTTTTACCAAAATCTAAACAGCCAGACAGTTTCCAGTCAGCCAGCCAAATCTACAGTATGTTTTAGTACAAAGAACATCAGCCAGTAAGAGTGAAGTAACAGTGATTGACAGGCCTACCAGGCCGTGTGGATGGCGTATGCGGTGCGCGTCTCTCGTCCCTCCTGTCTGCTGATGTTCTTGGCGGCCTCCACCACCTCCTGTGTGGTCTGGTAATCCTTCAGAGACCACTCGTGGACTGCTACCTCGCCATACTGCAGTATACCAACCTGAATGTGCGCACAGAGACATAAGTATTTCAGCGATGCCACATGTTCATGGTTGTGCTGGCACATAGTTGTGGAAAGCAACATCTGAGACTCTTGTTTCTGGGGTGAGCTATCTCTTTAAGTACCAATCCTGTTCTTAAAGCAAACAGTGCACTTGGGGAATTTTTGAATTCATTCAAAAACCAGAGGTATTTCCTCTTCACCTCACATTGCCTGCTACCCCTTACCCTCCCTTTTCTAAACCCAAACCCCCTCTCACTCCTCTTGTTGTTTAGCTCAGAATAACGTCCCCAGATCCCCCCCTCCGACTTCCATTCCTCCTCAACCTCAACTTCGCTCTGCTCTCGTCCCTTTACATTACTAAAGCAATTCATTCTGCTCATATTTGCCAAACTGGTTCCTGTGTCACTTTGCGCATGTTTTCACTCAAGGGACTAGTTTGTCTTACTCCTCTGGGCAACAGCTAAAAGGGGTTCTAGAGATTTAAGTGGGAGACTCGCTCAAATTCAAACCCACAAGTTTCCATTACTAATGCAAATACTATTTATAGGCAGTGCAAATACACATAGGCTTTGCACTTTTACCTGCATCTGGTCCAAGCTGATGTGGAACTTGCTGAGGATGTTGCTGAGGAAGTTCTGGACCTCGTACCAGGGGTAGATACTGTTGGAGCCATCCAGCACGATCACGATGTCCATGTATGTGGAGCACCCTGTCACATGTGGGAGTTAAAAAAAATAGATTTGGTTGGCTAAACCAGGCCTGTGCAGCACATTTCTCTGCTTAAATGTGTGTGCAAACGTGTGGTTACTTTGCGCTGTTGGAGCGATGGTCGCTCTTGGTTCTAGGTCATCGCTGACGGAGGCACATATGCCAGTGCTGAACATAGACGTACCACACTCCTGAGACCACAGAGGGGCACATGCCTGCCAAACACACAAACATATACAAACTCATCAACATCTGTCGTACAGGTGAAGCAATTTCGGGAACATCTATAGTCAATTTGAGCGGTTTGTATTTTCAAGTGTTTGTGTTCTGGTCACAAGACGTGTAGGTGGTCATCAAAGGGTTTAAACACGTAGACAAATGTGGTCGGGTGACTGAATAAACACAGAAAATAAAGACTAAATGAGGGCAGGCGGGGAACAAAAAGAAAACAAGAGGGAATAAGTCATGGAAAAACTACAATGGTGTGGTTTGGGGGGGACAGAAAAAGAGCGACTATTGTTGACGTGTTGGCAGTCGCCGTTGTCATGAGTGGTTTAACAGAGCTGGAACAGTAGACCAGTAGAGCAATTTAAATCTGATTGTGCGTAGGGGGGGGTGAATGTGGGGTTGGGGGGAGGCATCGTATAAAAATATTTCTGTCTTCAAAGCATGCCGTTTATTTGGCTTTCATACCAAGAGGGAGGAATAAGGGGGGAAGTGCGGAAAGAGAAGATAAAAGAGCGTACATACAGCAGAGAGACAAAAGACCGAAAGTGGGGTGAAATGGGGGGAGAACGAGAGAAAGAGAAACATCCTGGTTTTGCTCGCCCTGTCATTATGAACGGGTTTCTCTTCAGGCGCACAGACGGGGCAGAGAAGAAGGGATGAGAGAAAGGAAGGAGGGAGAGGACGGAGGAAAGCGAGAGAGGTGCTATGGCTTTTGGTAGGTCTGTCATTAACAAAGGGCCGGAGACGCATTCCGATCCTGTTATAGACCTGACCACTGGGGTTCAGATAAACACACACACACACACACACACACACACACACACACACACACACAGTAGAGTGGGATAAACTGAATGGCGTTCGTGAACTGTACACGACTCCACACCCGGAGAAGCAGTAAAAATCTGGCAGACAGCAAAACACGCGAGCACACTTGCTTAAAACACACACACACACACACACACACACACACACACACACACACACACGAACTTAGACACAGTAACTAACATACAAACACACGTACAAAACACACACTTCTGCTCGCTGGCCCAGGCACAAGTGTGTTCCTCCAGAAGCCTCAAAACTGGAGAAATTGGAGAGCAACAGCGAGATGTGTGTATCACAGTTATAGACTCCCGTTAGTCTTGAGTCACAAAAAGGAGGACTTGCACTTGACTGCTCTGAGATTTGACTTTGACTTGAAAACAAAAATCTGTATTAGTCTCAAATTTGTACCTCCTACAATCTCGCAAAAATAGAGCAAAACTGGCCAGAGGAAGCGGGCTTTGCACAATTACAGTAATTACAGTATTATGCCTACGCATTGAAAGCATGGTCTCAGTTCAGTCAGCCAACTCAGTCTATGTGTTTGACATTGTAAATGTGCCAGCCCTGTCTGCTTCAAAATTATGTTCCCATACAACTAAACTGCATTCTCACTTAAAGCTGCAGTAGGCAGAATGTTTTTGGCATCATTGGGCAAAACATCCATAACAACCTTTCAACGTGTTGTAATTCAAGTGTTCTGAGAGATAACTAGACTCCTGCCCCTCTTCATGGCTCTGTTTTCAGACTTTACAAAGTCTAGTCCGTGACGGGAGACTTTGACTAATCACAGGTCATTTCAGAGAGAGAGCATTCCTATTGGCTGTTCATTTAACAGCAGCTGTCAATCACTTGCAAACTCCGATCAAACGGTCAAACTAGGCAGCGCTGATGTTACTGTAATGCCTATCTACTACTGTACTCACCTCAAATGTTTTCAGAAACATCTTGTAGTGTACTGTTTAGCTGTAAAATGAGAAAGCGTGCTCTGGCTGGTGGGCAGTGCTTATATTGAGCGACCATTATTGAAAGTTACATGGTATAATACTGTCTCGTGCTGCTGGTATGAAATGCTTGCCTTAGTTGCAGCTTTCACTACACAGTAGCAGGAGTTGGTTGGGCTTGACGTGCCGAGACAGCTTGTACATGACCCAAAGCCTGTCTGGCCTCACGTGGTATGAGACTGTAATCCACTACCTGGAAGACAATAAGTTAGGGGAGAGGACTAACAAACCAACTCCAAAACTACCAGAAGCCAGAAATGGTGGAAGGTTAGGCTTGGGGCTAGCAACATCAACTTGTAAAACACCTATATGCTACAGAAACGTTGACAACAGAAAGACAGAATCAAATCCTGGTAGAGGAGGGTTCCTCATCAAGAGGAAATATGACACTGTGTGATGAAAGCCACAAAGTCAAGGAAGTCACAGAGCCGAAACCCCTTCTGTCAACCAGGGACATCCGGATTGGAACGTGGACCAGCATCACCAGACAGGCCCTTAGATGGATCCCACAAGGCAAAAGAAGGAGAGGCCGGCCCAAGAACACCTGGCGCAGGGACCTTGACACGGACATCAAACAGAGCGGGCAGACATGGAAACAACTGGAGAGGAAAACCCAGGACAAAAGACTCTGGCGGACTGTGGTCAACGGCTTATGCTCCACAAAGGAGCGATAGGCTTTGAATTGAATGAAACATGGTATAATAACGAGTATAACAAGCAAGAAAGTCCATTACAGGCGGGCGGGTTAAACAAACACAGGACTTTCCCCCAGGAGACCCGTGTGAAACTAAAAGTCAAGGTTCAATGTCGTAGTCACTTTAAGCCAAACCACGATGCTTTTATTAGGTAAGTAGTAAGTAGTGTTGTTGCGTTTTTTTGTTTTGTTTCAATTTACAATGTTAAGCATGTGTTTAAAACTGCGACCGTAATCCAGGAGAAAAGACATTTCCCTTCGAAACACAGTTTAGTTGGTTGAATGTGCATATGAATTTTCAAAAAGGTGTCCAGGAAGTGGAGGATCAGTGAACTGCACATGGTCACTCATAAAGTCAAATAGAAACACCCCACGGAGATGATTCATTAAAATTCTGTGAAACAAACACAACTTGGTCTCACCACATCCCTTCAGGCTCCCACACACAACCCCAATGCTCACGTAGCAAAAATTTTGTTTGTCAGTGTTGAAACCACGTACCAGGAAGCCGTCAGGTGAGTCTGGAGTCAGCGTCATTCCCAGGTGAGAATTCCTCAGGTTTTTAGAGATGTTCTGGAGAGCGATCTCACCTGAGATAGATAGACAGACCAGTTTATTTTAGCATCTGAGTAACACATCAGGGAGAGTTGATTTGTTAAGGATGTTTGTTTCTCTCACCTAGATTCACTTTGCTGCAGTTTGAGTTCTTCTCTTCTCCCACGACGCATTTGTACACGTCTCCTTTCCTGTTGTTGGGCGGCCCGTCCCAGGGAGCACCGACCAGCATCCTGCAACAGAACGACACAGTCAGTCATTCATCATCACAACACTCATTGTACATCCTCTTTGTGTAAGTATCATGCCAGTTTAATTAATTCTTCATTCACACAAACACAAACTTACGATTTCTCTCCGTCTGATTCATGTTGTAAAACAGAGAAGCCAAACAGAGCGTCCTCTGGACCGGTGAAGATGCGCGGATTCTTTACATCTATGTTGAAACACTGACACAACCCTGAAAGACATAATGTGAAAGTAAGCATGCATGAATCATTAGTTTATCATTATTTCACTCTTGATTACTGTGACTCTGTTCAATTCAGCTCATTGGAGACAAAAAGTTTTTGTATTTTTTTATTTGTATTCCCTTAACCTGTAATACCCCGTGGGCACGTGGGTCAGTCATCACAAACTCATGCTGTGCAGACAAATTTTGTCCAGTCCCACAGAACTGTGTTGAAATATTAAATTGTAGTGAAGATCCCAAAGTTTCCAAAGATACCTAATATGTCAGGCTGAATTTTGAGAAAATGTATATAAAATGATCCATATGACATCTAGAATATTTCCATATGATGAGATGGTGCAGTCATAAAATAACATCACAGAGCTTTATTAATAACACAAGACTTGGGTTTGAGTCTTGGGTTTCACTCAGTGTAGACATAATATAGCTTCAATGAAGAGTTGGAACAAGCTGATACAGAATATAGATGTGGTATTTCCAGACAGTGTAGAATAACATGATTGTTCCAACCTTAAAGCAACTTAAAGGGGGAAACTGGATGTTCGCTTTTTGCTGAGAGTTGGATGAGAGGATCGATGCATCTCTCATATGTGTCCTTATATGAAATATGAAGCTAGGGCTGGGGAATATATCAATGTTATATCGATTATCGTGATATGAGACTGGATATCATCTTAGATATTGTAATATGGCATACGTATTGTCTTTTCCTGGTTTTAAAGGTTGCGTTACAGTAAAGTGGTGTAATTTTCTGAACTTAGACTGTTCCAGCTGTTCTATTATTTGTCTTTATCTACTTAGTCGTTATATCCACATTACTGATGATTATTTATCAAAAATCTCATTGTGTAAATATTTTGTGAAAGCAGAAATAGTCAACCCTACAATATCGTCTCAATATCGATATCAAGGTATTTGGTCAAAAATATCATGATAGTTGATTTTCTCCATATCGCCCATCCCTATATGAAGCTATAGCCGGTAGCTTGCTAGCTTAGTTTGGCATAAAGACTGGAAACATGTCTAGCAAACATAGTATAGTATTTTGAAATTTTCTTGAAAAAAAGTCATAATATATTGTATGTGAAAAAATTTCATGAAAAACAGTCATAGTTTAGCATGTCGAAAAATTTCATGAAGAAAATTCATTGTATAATATGTCGAAAAAGTTCTTGAAAAAAAGTCAAAGTATAGCATGTCAAAAAATTTCATGAAAACATTTATAGTATAGTATTTTGAAATTTTCTAGATAAAAAGTCATACTATATTGTATGTTGAAAAATTTCATGAAGAAAATTCATTGTATAATATGCTAGCCTTGCTCTGTCCAAATGTAACATAATCTGCCTACCAGCACATCTGAAGCATCACAAATTAACACGTGATATCTCGTTTGTTTAATTAGTACCAACACCAAAGTGTAAAACAGGATAAATCGCCGTCTTACAAGGGGTTATATGCCAGACTTTTTAAGTAACTTCATATTTATTGTACAAACATGAGAGTGGTATCAATCTTCTCATCTAACTCTCGGCAAGAAAGTGAATAAGCGTGTTTCCCAAATTGCTTTAAGGTGTTAAGAATACGAGTTGACATAAGCAATATTAAACAGACGTTAAAATCTGTGAAAAACGTGCAAAACTTGGAGCTGGAAACCGTGTGTACACAACTTTACATCTACAGTGCAGAGTCAGATTATTATTTTCCCTCTCGGCCTTGGGAGAGGGGATTTGAGGGAGGGAGAAGGTGGGGGGCTGAAAAAGATGGATAAACAGAGTGACCAAAGGCTACCTCTGAAGAAACAGGGAGTTCAGTCTGAGGGGAAAGAGGGAGAGGAGAGGGGAGAGAAGAGGCAAGGCAGGGAAGGGTGTGGGTTAGAAAAACTATGGAGTACAGTAAGCCCCCTGTTGTGACACACAAGCCTGCCCTTCATACAACGAGAGAGAGAGGTGAGGGAGACACAGAGAAGACAGAGAGCAACAAGATGGCAGTCAGACAAGCTCTCTGAGTTGTGAACATTTAGGTGTAAACTGACGCATGAAAACATGTTCCTACTGGCAAAATGAAAGACACACACACTCTTATTTTTTCACAGTCAGAAGGGGAAAGTCTAAATACGGTTTTCCAACACCAGAAAAAAGACATAAAGGTTGATTAATACACAGCCACACAGAGTAAATGTTTCCTGTTATGCTAATCAGAGTGAAACTGAATGAACAAATAGTAACAAGAGCTTTCTGATGAGCTTTTAGAATTCAAAATAAATAAGATTTAAGATGAATGGCTCATTCATTCATCACTGCAGGTCGTCACATTAGTAAATTGATTCATTATGAGCTGATACATCCAGGAATTTAAAGTTTTCTGGAAACAGTAATGTAATTCAAAATCGAACAAGTCGCAAAACTCTTCTCGAGTTTTTGGTTATCTCCATCATACCTCAGGTCTCAGGTTGTCTCTGGTTTCTTTATAGCCTATATAGTCCATCAATTAGTCATGTAATCTTTTAAAGCATAGCATGTACTGTTACTAACCATAAATAGTTTACTAGATATAAAATACAACCATATTTTTTGCTCATACTTTTTACCAAATATAAAATATGTTGCATGCTAGCAGCTCTGTGAGGCTGTAAACACAGCAGTGCTTTGAGCTACATGCTAACATGCTCACAATGACGGGACTAACATGCTGATTTTTAGCAGGTATAAGATTTATCATGTATTCCATTAGTGTGTTAGCATGCTAACATTTGCTAATTACCATGATGGGAAAGTAATTTGACCTGATGATGGCACTAGAAGAAAAGTCAGGGGATCACCAACATTACTACAGTTCATCCTGAGGTGGACATGAATGTGTTTGTAACAAATTCATGGCATTAAGGCATCCAGTAGTTGTTGAGACATTTCACTCAAAACCACAAATGTGAACCTCATGGTGGCGCTAGAGGAAATGTCAGGATCATACCAAGGCTGTTTGTGTGTTTCACATTTGGATCAATCTTATGTACTAAAATGTATGAAAATTAGGGTTGTCAAAGTTAACGCAATAATAACGCATTAATGTGAATTGCGTAATTGCAAATTTTGTTCTAGTGGGCTAAGTTTTAAAGCTAGAGTGAACATACTGGCATCATATGAAACTAGAAAACCTAAGGAATCCATTGATACCAACCATGTCTGTCTAGTTTGTCGCGTAGAAGGCTAAATAATGCTGCTACATTTTGGTGAGGAAAAACTGGCATGGCCATTTTCAAAGGGGTCCTTTGACCTCTGACCTCAAGATATGTGAATGAAAATAGGTTCTATGGGTACCCACGAGTCTCCTCTTCACAGACATGCCCACTTTATGATAATCACATGCAGTTTGGGGCAAGTCATAGTCAAGTCAGTACACTGACACACTGACAGCTGTTGTTGCCTGTTGGGCTGCAGTTTGCTATGTTATGATTTGAGCATCTTTTTATGCTAAATGCAGTACCTGTGAGGGTTTCTGGATGATATTTGTCATTATTTTGTGTTGTTAATTGATTTGCAATAATAAATATATATACATACATTTGCATAAAGCAAACATATTTGCCCACTCCCATGTTGATAAGAGTATTAAGTACAAATCTCCCTTTAAGGTACATTTTGAACAGATAAAAAATGTGTGATTAATTTGTGATTAATCGCAATTAACTGTGGACAGTAATGCAATTAATCACAATTAAATATTTGAATTGATTGACAGCCCTAATAAAAGTGCACCGTGTACTGTACAGACGGATAACAAATGGATCCACGTTTATTTCCTGTTTCAGTGTGTTTGCTGATGCTGTCAGTAGCTGACAGGAAGAACTGTCTTTGCTCCTTCTTCCTTCACAATTCCACCTAAATTAAAGAGCATCATCGTGTAGTATTTTCACTTCAGTCTCAGAAATACTATACTAATCTTGACAGTTGGTATTTAACTCTTCCCACTTGTGCATCTACTGTTTGTTATTTGTAGCCCTGGAAAGCAGGGTGTGTAGGATGTGTTTGGCTAAAGGGGATTTCTAAATAAATTAGAGTTGACATGTAATTTAGCAGCATCCGGGGCATCCACAGTAACTCTCCTACTGTACATAACTCAGTGATTCCACTGGAGAAAAGAAAAGTAGTCCAGATGGGGAACAAGACCAGAACACTGCTGCCGTGATTATACAGCAGCTACTCACACACTTGTATATAGATACTTCCCCATAAATACACACTGACACACACAGCCACAGTTACCTTGGCCAGGCCAATCAGAGGGGGATTCCACTTGGTTTTGAGGGGGAAACTAGATACGTGCAATGTTTCTCTTCCATCTCTGCTTCTGCGTTTCTCACATGCTGTTGTCTTTCTACCTGCTCTTTCGTTTTCTCCTCTGTACAGATGTTTTTCCCTGTAATGTCATTGCATTTTCAGCCAAGTTTCTTCTTTTTCTTGTACTCAGATTTACTCACTGGACATCTACAGTTACAAATATGTGTGTTTTTATAGCGTGACTCTAAAGATGGCAATGCCGTTCAGCCGATCAGTTCACCAGTTCGGTCCAGACTGAAATATCACAACAAATATTTGATGAATTGTCATACAATTGTGTTCAGACTTCCATGTTCCCCAAAGCAGGCTGTTCTCATACACCGTTCGTATATACCTTCGAAAAATTAATAAACTGTAATTTGTACATATATCCCATGAAATCAATTTATAGGCCAAGGTCTAGGCTACTTTATGCAAATCCAGCGTGACTCGCCACCTCTGGAAACTTTTAAACTAACCGTTGTCGATGTATAATAAAGACAGACTGAGCAATTGCATGGCTTATTTCTCGCATAAAATGTTTTCAGAAACACATTTCGGTGAACTATTTTCGTAATATAAGAGTTTCTAAATGAGCCACCATGTCCGTTCCGGTTTGAAAGCTAGGAGCAGAAACCCACAAAGGAAAGTGTTCGTCCAGTCAGGTGCCTAGTGTCTAGTGGCAGCCCATCAAGCGTCCGATGCTGGAAAGCGAGGCGATCCCTCGCGTCCAAAAACGCTTCTGTAGTCACAAGTCTTGTTTTGGCTCATCTTGCAGATCTGAGTGAGCTAATATTTCAACATTCAAACCTCCAGTGACTTGGATGAGATTCAGCCATCTACCGGATTCTACACAGATGTTTAATACACTTCACCGATGGGAATATGCGTAGGCAGGGACAGAGTCATTCCTTAATCCTAAACCTTCCGTTTTCATGGCCAGAATGAATACAAATCTTTCTATCCAGCCTTGTTGCAACACGTTATTCTCTCCCACCAACCCTCTTATACATAGTGTAGTAAAATATTTCTGTCTCTTCTTGTGGCAACATCACCCACCCTCTCCGATTCCAAATTGCTTTCCCCAACAAACCAGGCCCCCTGATAACAACCCCTGCTACTGATTTTCTCTGTCATCCTCCTATTTCACTCATAAACCATAAATTGCTCCTTTCTTTTACCCCCCTCTCCTAAAACACACACACCCTGTAACTCTACCACAAGGCCCCCCTCTCCTTCCCCAACCCACAAAACTGTACCATCGTTCCCTGTTTTCCCTGTCCTGTCCTCCCTCCCTCTGGTTTCATTTTCATTGGGGTTTATATATGACACTGTACCGCAGCCTGTCTGACCACCCATCGCCATGACTACTGGCGGCAAACATTTATCAAGTCAAACTGGGTCCAGATTCTCCCAACCACACGTTCGGCTCTGGGCGCTACTGATGCTGGATGCGTATGGCTGTGATTGTACAGTATATGTATATGTCCTGGCACAGAAACTGAACTTAAAGGGAGCATATCATGAAAAACTCACTATTTCAGTGCTGGTGTACATACATTTGTGTATCTGGAGTGCCTACCAACCCACAAACTGTGAAATAAGACAACCGCGTCAGTGTTTTCGTGAGCTGCCAATCAGAAAACCTGATTCAACAAGCCATTCAGATTTGGTCTGTCTCCTAAGAATTACGTTCCCATACAACTAAAATGCATTCTCAGTTACGCTTGGAAGGAAACGTACTTTGTTGCGGATTACGTTTGTTTCTCACATATCGCACATACGTTTGTAAGTCCGCGGACTGCTGCAGCAATTGACATAGTACAACGAGCGATGCACAGAGCAGCTGACGTCGTATATTGAGCAACGGTTATTGAAAGTTACGTGGTATGATAACATGCCTAAAAATGTCTTATTCAGCGCTAGGTTGTACTTAGCTCCACCCTCTTGTGTCACTTCTGGTTGCAAAAACCAAGATGGCGACGGCCAAAATGCTGAACTCAAGGCTTCAAAATGGCAGTCCTCAAACCGATGGGTGACGTCACGGTGACTACGATTACTTCTGATATACAGTCTATGGTATGAACCTGAAAATGAGCATGATATGTCCCCTTTAACATTGCAATGTTTTACTATATGCCAGCACTTATATTAATATGCAGAGACATTGATGTATGTTGTTTTAATTGGACTAACATATTTAAGTTTCCCTTTCTCCTTGTCTGTTTCTCTGTCCCTTTCATTTACATCCCTGACTTATAGCACCTCTGTGAAATGTCCTGCAGTGGAGATGTCTGCTGGACTGTCTGTTTCTATCATCTTTATTTAACCGACTCGTGTTTCCCATGCATCCCCTTCCTTCACCTCTTCTCACCCCCTTTTCACAGATTTTCTCTCCATTATCTCGTTTGCGTTGTGTTCTCATCTCTGTCACCCTCTCGTGGGGAATGGGGGTGGAAGACGAGGGGGCGTAGGAATGAAAGTCAGCAAATTATGGGAAAGTAAAAAAAAAAACACAAGGAGATAGCTGGGAGAATAATAGCGAAGATGTATGAATAACTAGGGTGAAAAAAACACCTGTGTTCGACATCTCAGTAAAGCATAACAGAGTGTAACAGGCATGGGAGGCCTGCTGTCCACATCAGGGGAGCTCTGCTGAAACCATTAACATTACACACATACTCGCTCACCTACATGCTCCTGTATGACACATGCACAACTCACACACATTACACTAAGATCACATAAGCTACAGTACAAATTCAATCAAAGGTTGCACAGTTAAAGAAAAGGGGAACAATTACCCTGTACATGCTTCATTTAAACTGATAATGGAGGGGCATGTGTAAAACCAAACCACAGGCAACATTTGGCTGCTGGCATGTGTAGATAGGTGTGCGTAGAAGTATGTGGTCCTCGCTCATTCCTTCTGGATGAGAAGCATTTCCGCATAGCATGAAAACTGGCTGCGTGGATTATCATTTTTCAGTCTATACGTGTTAAGATTCGGCCCAGATGCCAACATCTCATTCTGACTTCAGCCACTGTCTGTGTGATTCAGAGCAGGTACAAACTTAACATGCCTTGCACGACATAATATCTCAGCCTATTGATCTCATGTTGCTTCACGGCTGCATGCTATAATGCAGCAGTTAAACCGCTGCTTATCAGCTGCATAAACACTTAGTTTTGGTAGACAACAATGGTCTTTTTCTTTTAGGTTCCTTGCCGGCGGGCAGCTCAATGAGGTGTGTGAGGCTGCCCTGACACGACGACCATGAGCACAGGAGGGTGGCTGATGGTCATGGCATGGAATAGGCGCCTTATTAGGGGAACTTTAGACTTTAAGTCTAAGCGATGGATGTGGCTGATATGGCCGGTGTGGTTGAGTTACACAGCTGCCAGGGTCAGAAGGTGTCGGCTGTAAGTGGAGATGAACTAGTAACCTTTTGGCAGAGGATCTCTGATCGCTCCAAACATCTTCTGGTAGCTGGAGGCCTCAAGCGAGAATGAAATGCTTCGTCAGTACTGTCATAACTGATGGATTTACTAAAGGATCAGACTTTGATCATGGACCCATATACTTTGTTGGACTCATGCACAACTTCCTCTATACCTTTGATCTGCCTGACAAATGGAGTGTGGCCAAATGTGCTTCTCTCCTGCACACAATCACGTTAGGAATGTCTTCATGGTCAGTCGCTTACTGTCACACAGAATAAAGCTCTTTGAGACGCAGGGAGGCACGTGTGACACAATCATTCACACATGTTGTCTGTTAGAAGTGCAAAAGTTGTGGAGGTTAATGTCCATGTCACCCAGAAAGACAGTGCTGGAGGACAGGAGAGCAACTGGGAAGTGAAGAGGCATCAATCATGGACAAGAGGTTGACTTTAGTTGTCCAAAATCCCCCCCTTCTCCCCCTCTACTGTTCAGCATTATCCTTAAGCAGTTATTTTAAAAACAAGCAAATGTGTAAAAACTAAATTTAAAGTTGAGTTCTAAACCAAAACTTATAAAGTAGTTCTTACCTTTAAGAAGAAGGATGAATTCCAGGCACAACAGGTATTTACGCAGCTCCATTTATGCAACCCAATGGAAGTAGAGTCTCTCCTCTATTTGTCTCTTTTCTCTTTATCTCCGTTTACAAAGTGGTCTCCCCTGAGCTTTTGAAATTGCAGTGCATCGGCGTCCACCACCACCACACACACATATATATATAAAAAGCGTTTTTTCAGTGCTCCCTTTCCCCAAGAGATGCGTAAAATCCAGTCCAACGGTGCTGCAGTGGCATGTCTGCTGTGCCTGTGCGGGCTCGTTTACAAAAGCAGTCTCGAGTTGTTAAATATATAGATGAAAATAAAATAAACACCAGATTTTTCCGTTTCTAAAAGTCCCTGTGGGAATATTTGAGTGGCACCACAGGAGAAAATTATAATGTAGTGCGCGTAAAGCTCTTTAGGATAAAGAGAGAAGGAAAAAAAATTTAATTGACACCTCATTGACCCATGTTTTGGGCATGAAAATCCTGCACCTGTCCCATCCAACAAGAGTCTGCAGTCCTTAAACCATTACTAATGTGAACCAGCTTCCCAAACAGTCTTTATCCCTCCTGACTCCGGAGCGCGTCTTTGAACATCAAGCTCTCCTGTGGACACAAACTCCAATCATCAAGCCAAAAGTTTGAGGTGAGCTTCCTCTGATAAATTCTTATCCATGGTCCTCTCCGCTGGTTTTCTCACATTAAGAACAAACTGTGTTTTTTCCCCGGAGTGAATATGTAAAATGAAAGAGCGCATTTATCCTCAGAGCTCCACAACTCCCTCCACTCCCTCCGTCCTCCAACATCCACCAGAGTCCTCTCTGAGCAACTGCTACAAACCTCAAACCCACATCTCTCTCCCTCTCCCTCTCCCTCTCTCTCTCTCTCTCTCTCTCTCTCTCTCTCCCCTTCTCTCACCCTCACTTTTTCAAACATACTCTTTTCTCTCTGTCAAAATCTTTCAATTTACTCACCTCTGACTTATTTCTTTCTTTGAGCTTCCCCTCACACATGAGATCTCCAACTTTGTGGAAAATAATAAAGTACCACTTTCTAATAAAGCACCTTTTATAAAAGGCATATAAGCTGTAATAGATAACTTAAAGGGACTATTTGTAACTTTTAGAAATGCTTGTTAACAGCGACACCTGTGGCCGTGAAATCAACAAAAGTCGCGCTTGTGCTCGCTCTACATAGACATGAACGAGCATCGCTCAAAACAGTGAAGCGACACACGTCAGCTAAAACCACAATATCACTCTATATTTCATCTGCTTGGCAGTAATGTTAGCTGACCAGACGGAGGTCTCTCCATGAATCACTGCTGATCCTAGTGTTGGCTTTTCCTGCTTCAGCCTCCCGACCGCTGCCAGAGGAAACAGGGAGACACCAACACCCGGTCGGAGACGATAACGTTACTCGCTGCGAAGCCCCGTCACTTCAAAAGACACGGAAAACCTCTGTTGGTCTGGAGGAGCTGCAGCAGTTATTTCTACACAAACGTCCACTGTACATTCACTAGATATTCTCAGAGCTAAACTAACTCTTCTGCAGTGTGTAGTGTGTGTGCATGCACGTAAGAGTGGAGCGTGAGAACGTCCGCGGTGTGTGAGTGAAGGTAAGCAGGCAGAAGAGCAGAGGAGCAGAGTACAGCAGAGACTCCGGCCCTGGAGACCAAAGCTACGGTCTACCCAAGGTCTTCTGGCCGTGGTCGGGGGGCTGGAGCAGGATTCTAGAAAATACGTTTGGGGAGATGTGTTGCTAAAAAGATCAATCAAGCATCACGCTGGAAGAGGATTTTCCACAACCTGGCAACCCAAAAGTGAAGTTCTTATTTATGGCTGTATTAGATTATTCATTTGATTTATTAATTATTAATGAAGTAATTAATAACAACTTATAAACCATTTCCAACGGGTGCCAGAAAGCAGTATCGTTCTTGCCATCATGGCCATCATATACTTCGATCATAATGTTCTAAGATCGACAGCTTAAAGCTTTATTATTTATTTTAAATAATTAATGAATTCATGTTTATATCTGATTTATGACTAGAACAACTTGACACAGCGCTGAGCTGCATCTCAAATTAATCTTCCGGTTCTCAGCTTTCAGATGATGTACACCACTTCTATGGGACATCTACTGTTGACCTGCTGTCTCCCCCTAAACATCCCCTGTACCCCCCTAACAAAGGACAAAAACGGGTCTATTGTGGGTCTCGTAGGGTTAAATTATCACAAATAAAGGACATGTAGAAACTGTACAAACTTAGAGAATGAATGGATGCCTTGGCTGTGTTGATGGACCACATGAAAATGCCCATTTTGTTTTAATATGTTGAGATTCTCTAACTTAAACCTCGTCCTCAAATTAGCATCAATCCACTGATCTCTTTTTTTAGATTTAGTTTGGTGTGCCACCATCTAGGAGGGTTTTGTCAGATGAAGCTCTGTTTACTGTTGTTGGCATGGCAAAATGAAAACATTATCAACGCAGCTTTCATACAAAGGCCTACTTTTACTGCACTACAGGAAATACATTTTGAATTTGTGTATTGTGGAAGTCAACTGGCATCGTAAGTGTCTTTTTTGACCTGGACCTAGGGAGTTAAACTGAAATCAGATAATGTCAATGATGGATAATAAATTGCACTTTAATACACAGACCTCTCTGTCCTGAATATTCTTGTGTAGCTCTTGGGCGCCACTCTCAGGCCTTTACAGTTACTGCGGCTTTTTTTTCTAATACTTTATTTCAAAAGTTCAATAAAGTAGATTCATAAACATGTTCAGATATTTCATTACAATTCTGCAAATATATTTTACAGTATAAAAATAATATAAAAAATAAAATAAATTATACAACAAATAAAATATAAGGAAGGGAAAACATGAATAAAAACAAAAATTAAATAATAATAAACAACAAACAAACAAACAATCGGGGTCTGTTTAACAATTGGACTAAATATTAAATGTCTAAACAATCAAAATTGCCAATTTAGAATTTTTGAGTTTTAAGTTTTCAATCATAGTTAAATAAGTTTTAAAATCAGTATCTTTAAAAATATGAAAGGAGGGTATACTTTTAAGCCACATAGTTTTATGTATATAATATTTTGCTAAGATAATAATCAAATTAATTATGTAAATCTCATCTGCCGAAAAACTGGGATTGTTAAAAGTGACTGTGCTCCCAATATAATGTTTTACTTAAGTTCCTTTCCATTTATTTATGTTGATCCCTGGAATGTTTTATGTAAGGCTACTTTAGACTATTATTTCAGTGTATGTTTATGACGTCATTTGCTTTTATATTTACCTATCCTATCTGTTTAATCTTAAATTCAAGATTCAAGATGTTTATTGTCACACTGGTTATTCAAGTACAATCATGTGAAATACTTTTTGCTGGGAAGCTCCATTAAGAAAACAGTAAGTTAAGTAGCAAAAAATAATAAAATAAAAATAAAAATAATAGTGTATTTACAAATAATATACAGTATAATAATAAAGGAAGTACTTGGTATATGGTAACTATAGAAGCAAAATATATAAAGTAACAATAATACAATATATATATATAGATATATATATATATTGCACACATAGCATTGATTGAAGTATTGCACAGGTATTAGTGTTTATTTGTATCATTGTATTGTTAACTGGTTTTAGATAGCTAAATAAATACATAAATACATAAATGCAACTTCCTTCCACTAGGGGCAGTAGTGGTCGGTTTCCCATGGTAACCATCAACGACGGTTGGTTGGCTGTATGTTAATGCTACTTCCCCAGCAGCCAGGTGAGTGACAGGTGACTGACAGGTGAACAAAGTGGAATATTTATGATATTTTTCTTAAGACTTGGTCGACCAAATGAGAATTATAACATCATGTGAATATTCCTCAGGTGCCATAAAGAAGACCTCCAGGGTGTTTCTGCTGGATGTGTAAGTAAAGATAGTTTCTGGCTTCATAAACTAAATCCTCACTTCTGTCAGCTTGTCCCTTCTGACCCCTAGTGACCAAGAATCACTACACCAAGGAATTACTACAACTACAACTATAGCTAACATGAAAGCCTTTAAACTGGGTCAGTTTTTAACTTCTTGCTTTAAAGGTCCCGTATTGTGCTTATTTTCAGGTTCATACTTGTATTTTATGTTTCTACTAGAACATGTTAACATGCTGTAATGTTCAAAAAACACTTTATTTTCCTCATACTGTCTGTCTGAATGTACCTGTATTCACCCTCTGTCTGAAACGCTCTGTTTTAGAACATTTCAGAAAAATTGCAACGGAATTGCGTTGCTAGGCAACAGCTTGAGTCCACGTTTACTTCCTGTCAGCTGATGTTATTTACATACACTGTGTTATGTCTGTTGATCAGTCCCGATACCGATAGTGATACCTGGGCTTTGGGTATCATCAGATACTGAGCACAGATCTGATACCAGTCTTTAATTAATAAGATGTATGACTCGCTGTGTGGAAGTGACTGGGATCATTCTGTTATGTGTAAGGCAACATCAGACTTGACTTAAACAACAATTTCTTAACTTTGTAAAACAAAATGTACTAAAAACATATATTTATATATAAATTTAGTGAATTGATACAGTATATATATATTTAAATAATAAATTGTACACAACTTGGCAAAAAAATCTTCAAAATTAATAATAATTACAAGTCAAACCTTTTTAATGCAGCAACAAATTGGTCAAAACTTAAACAGGAATTGAAATTCCAGTATATAATGTATGTAGCATATAAATATCAAATAGAATTTAATAAATTGGCCCCATTGTCGCGATACTCGATCCAGCTATTTGAGTCAGTATCGGCCCCATATCCGAACCGGTATCTGTGCATCCCTACTCAATATAGGAGAATATAGGAGGGACTGGATCTGGATCTGGATCTGGATCTGCGGAACACTGCTATATATTATTTTATATACTGTATGACAAAATTCAGAAACAGAAGGTGCTGAAATCTGATACTATTTGGTAACAGGCTGTTGCAGAAGTTAAAGGGTATAGTCTATAAATATCTGTGAAAAAGCATCGGCCTGCTGTTATTGATTTATCAACATATAATGTGCTTTGGTGTTGGTGTTTTTCTATATTTTTGCCTCTAGTTCGCAATAGTATTTAACAGTATTTCATGTTTTTGATGGTGTTAATGTATCAGCTGAAGTGAGGTTTGCCTCAAAGTCTGAGGTTCAACCAGAGAGGTTTTTGATGTTGTGTGGTGTCATTGCAAAAACTATGCTGCTAAAACAATTCTCACTTGTCACCACTTGGTGTCGCTCTGTTCCAATTATTGTATTTTCCAACCCTGTCTGAACAGCTTCATGGTTTTTCTTGAGTACTGTAACAGCTGGCCTTTTATAGCTAATTGCAAAGATCACCCGAGGCCAGTTTGCCTACTGATTGCCACGATGGTCAGCTGATGACTCATTCATATTATGCTGAATTCCTCCTTTCACATTTGTAGTAATGTTGCTGAGTGTCTTTTTCTGTCCCTTGCAAATCGTCTCTCCCACTCGAGACTCATCGTGTGGTGATGGATCTCTGCCTGGACTAGGATAGAGAGTGCAATGGGTTTGGTGAGTAAACTCATAAGTGGCCAACACATCTGGAAACGAGAAGAACTTCATTAGCTTTTGATTTATGGATCCAGTGGGGGAAAAGATAATGATTATTGGATAATTGACCTCGGTCTCTCCATCATTTCTCTTACAGTTACTGCCTAATTGACATTGGTCTCCATCAGTGTCCTTGCCATTATTGCCTTCCTATTCTTCATCTTTATCTTCTCCTCTCTCCACCTTCTGTCTTCTCAGTTGTTCTGGTTCTCATCTCATATCACCAAGAGACACGTACACTTTTTTATGTATGTGACCCACATTAGCTTGTTTTTTGGCAGCTGTTACTGTATCTCGACTGGCAGCATAGTCATGCTGACTGGCAGCCGTATGTTAAGTCAGATGCGCTCACTCACACACACCCAAACCTGACTGTACACAACCACAGACTCCTGCACAGAGATGGAGCTGGAGGGAGAGCCAAAATAAACACACATACATACACATACAGACTGTTTCACACCACTGGGAGCTTTGCAGGAGCCCATTGACATCAGGCATAAAATCAAACTTTGCAGTGTCACGCTGCTGTAACAACACAATATGAATCAATGAAGAGTAGATAACTTTTACAGCTTTTACAAACTGCTCAGTAGAGTGAATGCAGGTGGACAGCGTACTTTATTCTCTGTGTTCCTACTAAGGAATTTGACATTGACATTGATTAGCCATTTAGATTTTCTGCACAGACTTTAAAAGCAAAGGTTAGTTAGACGTTAGATGCATATTTGATGATTACTCCTGATTATGCATGTTATATTAAAGGAATAGTTTGGGTGATTTGAAGTGGGGTTGTATGAGGTACTTATCCATAGTCAGAGTATTACCTACAGTAGATGACAGTCGGCACGCCCCCAGTTTGGAGAAGCAGACAGGAGTTACCACACTGAAGTAATGCAATGCACTGCTGTGGATGGGGCCAGCAGCAAAACATATTTTAGCTACCTAAAAGAAAGGCCCACCTAAAAAAAATCAATATCAGTTTAAGTGTACGCTATATTTAGAATATTTTCACCTGATTACTTTGCTGTCAGACAGCCCATTGTGACGAGGAACTGAAGCAATTCTAGTCATCTATGCTCTCGCCAAAGCCACCAGACTCCATTGAAAAAAATGTGTAATTTTACCTTGCAGAACACGGGGGTTGCTGGTCTACCGCTGCCTCGATCAGTTAGTTTGTTTGTGCTATTGTGTGACTTTGGTGAATCTGAATTAAACAGAGTCATACAATAGGACAAACAAACTAACCAATTGAGGCAGCAGTAGAAAGTAAAATTACATTTTTCAATAGAGTCTGGTTACTTTGGCGAGAGCATAGATAACGGCTTCAGTGCCCCGTCGTAAAAACATCGACTGCATAGCTGTCTAATGGCAAGGTAAATCTGCAGAAATATTCTACATACAGCATACACTTAAGCAGATATTGATTTTTTTAGGTGGGCCTTTCTTTTACTTGGCTAAAATACGTTTTGTGGCTGGCCCCGTCCACAGTGCTACATTGCTTTGCTTCCATGCAGTAACTCCTATCTGCTTCTCCAAACTGGGGGTGAGCCAGCCGTCATCTACTGTAGGTAATACACTGACTATGGATAAGTACCTCATACAACCCCACTTCAGAACACCTGAACTATCCCTTTAAGATGTGCAATTGTGTTTTTTCTGGTCTAAAATCAAGAAATGCACCACCAGAAAATCTTCTAAACTTCATGTGTGGTGTGGTGACTGCAGCAGAGATCAGACATTGAACTGACATCTAATTCTCAGTGTTCCCCTTTCAAAGCAAATGCACATTTTGGGATGAGGAGCAGAAGGAATGTCTGGGCGTACTACGTTAGCTGGCATGTCCATGGGATATTTTGCTTGTTGATCAGTAAATCAGTGTCACACATAGAGCGCGGCTGTGTAGATGGATAGACGGAGGGCAGTAGGAAACCATAGCACAAGTGTGTTACATATCATCAGTGCAGTACAGTAGCTGTGATTTGTGGATAAGGCGGGCGGTAGTGACAGTGTAGTGTTAGCAGACGAGCCTGTTTTCTATCCGTCACCAGGTGTTTCTGCGATGTCAATCCTGTTGGGTTTGGCAGCAGCCGTGCCAACATGTTCCACCCGTGGTAATGATTTTATGTCAGTGTTCAGTGTTTCTTCCCATGAAAAGTGTGCTGTTTCAGAAAACATTTCTCTCTCACGCATACAACAACTTGTGTTGAGCAGCAGATTTCTTTTCATGCACACATATGTTTCAGTGTGTTTGTGTGAGTTTGCATGTGCAGCAGCCAGTGTTTTTTACAAGGTGTGCTTCCTCCACCCCTGAAATCACAGTCCTCTGCAAGCAATCAAACGACACCACAGCACACATCAGTCAGTGTGTCCAGCAGCTATGACATGCTGGTCTCCGGTATGTGTTGGCCAGGCCGCCGTCTGGAGCTGGTCAAAAGAGGAAAGACATGGGGCGATTTAGGAAGGGAAGAAAAAAAAAGAAAGGAAAGAGAAGGTGATAAGCTGTACCTCATGTATGTGGTAATCAAATGCAGGTTTTTTTTAAAAGTACCACTGAGTTCTTAATATTATACCTCATTAAACCTCCTCTTTGATTCCCTGGAGGCTCTCAGGGATCACTTGAAGCTTAATGTATTGAAAGCACTCACCTCCAGGTTTTCCTGTTGATCCGTAACAAAAGCACAGAAGCTGTGGCTTACCTTAACAAAACAAGTTATGGGCGAAATGGGCATATGCTTGCATGTGTGTTTGTGTGTGAGAGTGTCTTGACAGTGAGCTGATTTGATAAAAAAAGGAATGAGTCATGGAGCTTTGACAGTTGATCATCCTGTAATGCCTGATGATCCTCCTGGGCGCCTCTCTTCCCTTTATCCATCTCTACATATAGCTCTTAGGTTGATGGCTACATGTGTACATGCTACACTACATGACCAGTGTATGTGCAAATATAAGAATATAAACTGTACAGTATGCAAACAAAGATGACGGCTACTGTCAGAGATAGTGAGAGAAAATTGTACACTTAATGTTCGCTTTATGAGATACACCTATTAGGGCTGCCCTGTCTCAGTCGATTAGTCAACTAATCTGTGGTTGTGGTCTTAGTCGACTAAGATTTCTTTAGTTGATTAGTCATTTTTATGCTTTTTTCATGTTGAATGACTCATTTCCAATAAACTTGTGAGCACATCTCTGGTAAACATGAGATTTAAAGTGGTGCTTTTGTGTGATTCTTTGTGGAGAAACTGTTTCGCAGATCTGTCGATTATATCAACTAATCGATTAATCGTCAAAGTGATTGTTAGTCGACTAGGAGGAATTTCTTTGGTCGAGGACAGCCTTAACACCTATGCAATTTAATGCAATCCAATACAACTGTTCTTCCATAAAGTCTACTTTTATGATGCCTATAATGCTCAGGTTTTCTTTTACATTGTCATAGAGGTGTTAATCGAATTATATATTTTAGCATTCAGGTCAGAGGAAGTGATGCATCACGATTCTAATATTCTGACCCTTCATGTATGTAAATAGGAAGGGGAAAAAAATCCTTCATGTAATGTAGTCCAGTACAAAACCACCTTAACTATGACCTCAGTGATAAACATATAACTGAAGTTACCCATCTCTGACAGTGTCAACAAAAACTGAACATTATAGACAGTCGTATTGGATTCCAATAGATTGTATGTATTATTTTAGGGTAGCAACTAATGGTTGTTTTCAATTAATCTGTTGATTATTTTCTCGATCAATCGTTTGGTCTATAAATGTCAATGTCAGAAAATATTGAAAAATGTCCATTCCAATATCTCAAAGTCCAAGATGTCTTTTTAAATGTCTTGCTTTGACAGTCCAAAACCAAAAGATATTCACTTTAACATGATATATAACAGAGAAAAGCAGGTCATTTTCATATTTGAGAGGCTGCAAACAGCATTTTCTGACATTTTTGCATAAAAGATTATTTTAATAATTATCCAAATAGTTTGTGATTATTTTTTCTGTTGATCAACTAATCAATTAGTCGACTAATCGTTGCAGCTCTGTATTATTTTCCTATGTATGCTGCTTTTGTCCTACACCTGCACCCAACTGGGTTTGAAAGAACACTATCAACTTTCTATGCTTTGCAGTGTTTGAGTGTCCCTATACTTTTTAGCCAAGTAGTTGTATCTAAAATAATAATGCAAAGTCTCTGTCCTAGAGATTTCTTCTCTCTCTTTAACTTCTCCCACACTTCGTGCCTTTCTTTTATCTTCCATCTTTCCATCATCTCCCTCGGTCTATCCAGAGGTCAGCGTCAGAGTCTGTAATCAGATTTAATATTACATTCTTCATCTCTACAAAGACTTCATTCAGCCTGGTGTACTGTGAGACCATTGTCCCACCCTCCTCCTGCCCTGAGGAACTCAGTGATGATGCTCCCCACTGAGCTGACAGTAGATCTGCAGATGTCTGAGCAAAATCTTTGGCCCATTTGTGTGTAAGCGAATGAATCACATTTTATAAAATTAGACGGGGAAGTTAAAGTGAAGGTTACCTCCTTACATCACCCCTCCTTCAGTCTCTGACTCAACTTCTCCTCGTCTCTCCATTCCACTCCTCTTTGATTTTATTTCCCCTAATGGAAGGACTTTAAAGAGAAGAGCGTTTGAAGTTTGTTGGTTTGAGTGTCCTGTGTGGCTCCGTGGGCCAAGGTGCCAACCTTATACTCTTGATTTCCAGATGTCTTCCTGTGACCTTTACTGCATACCTTCCCTGCTCTCTCATGCCTCTCCTGTGGCTTATTAACTCTGCGTCTCGACAGGGAAAGATAGGGAGATAATTTAAAATCAAATTAAAAAATGTTCTTTATGCGAACATGTTGATGTGTGTAAAAGCGGGTTTGAAGACTGACTCCTTTTCTCTACTCTCCCTCCCGTAAACATTCAGACTGTAATGCTGTTAGAGCAGCAGTATGTGTATGTGTGTGGTATGCCCTCATGTGTACTGTTCTTGACCAATGTTTTACAAGAGGCCTCAAAGGTTCCTGGGTGGTCTAATTGCGTTTGCCACAGGAGATTGGTGCACTTTAACCACGGTGTGCGTGTGACTGTTAGATGAGTGTATCAGTTTGTGCAGGCTCGCAGGTGTAAATCAATATCCTGGACAGAGACAGTACAGTATGTGAGGGTGTTTAATGACACTCACCTGTCATCACGCTGTCACACGCATGCTCTCTCTATGAATTTGCAGACTATCTCAAAGATATGTGCCACTTTTTTTCCCAGAATTGTCTCCCGCTAAGCAACCTGCGGGGCATTTTTCTACGAGCCCTCCCTCTTCTTTACTGTCTAACCCAGTATGCACTTGACCTGCATGGCAATAATTGCGTCAACCAGATCACAAATCACCCATTTCGCCTTTTTGTGACATACTTTCAAGTATGCAGACGAGTACACTCCACTCCTCCCCGCTCATAAGTCATCTATCAAACGGCAACCCGACTCAGCCGTGGCCCCGAGGCACTTAAACTAACCCGCTCTCACACAATAGCACCAACGTTTGGTTTCTATTCAGATGGCTACTATGGTTACCTTGTTAGACATGTTAAAACTGGGTATCTGATTCCCATCTAATTCTGATGGATGAAGTGCATTAGTTGTGCGTAGGCGTATTCATTCATCATACAGGTGTTTTTTATTTTGTTGGTATGCATGCATGTATTCTTTCTACAGTGTGTCCCTGTTTATTTCTTGACTTACAGGGAGTGTAGGAGTGAGGTATGTTTGTTCCGACGTCGCCAATCTGTCTGCTGTTCCTTATTAACCTTTTCTGCAAAGTCAACAACCTTTAGGGATAGCGATGCAGTCAGGATGTCACCAGCAGAGATGATATGTTCAGTTTGTTCTCGTGTTTTTCAAACGTTCTTGTGTTGCTACGTCTTTTAGAAGTTTCCACTCCTACACTCTCAGTTTGTCTGTCCACCTTTTGGGTGAGCCACAGCAGTGTTTTATGAGGCGCGTGTACAGTGCGAGTGTTTGATGGTATGTGTGACGAGTTCCCAGAATGTGTGTTTTTAGTTTGGTATGTGAATGTGTGTGTGTACATGTGTGTGTGTTTTTTTTTTACAGGGGTCCGGCGTTTTGAAGGAGGCCAGACAGCTGCCTTTTACTGCCCCAGGGGGTAATAAACAGTGAGGGAGGGGTAGTTATTTACCCCTTTTATTAGGGCAGGAGGCAGGGGAGGGGACTTTATTGGGGTCACACTGTAACTACACACAGCTGCAGGGCAAGAAGAGAAATAAAGAAGAGATAGTTTGTAAAAAAAAAAGAAGCAGTTTTACATCAAATTCCTCTCTCAGGAATCTAGTCTTTACTTGTTGTATGATTGTATGTACATGTATGTATGTGTACAGTATGTGTGTGAACCCGGAGTCATCCATCTTTCTCCACAGCCCTCTTTTCATTTCCAGGTCCCCTAACAGCCCACTCCTTGTTAAGCACATCTGCTGTCAATCAGCTGTACCCTGTAATCCAATTGGCATTTCCTGCCGTAATAGACACGCCCACTAATCATTTGACGATTGGACAGGTAGTTCACTGTCCGACCTATGATGCTCCCAAGTTTACCTCTGTTTGTGTTATCAACATTCTTGGTTACCATTACAACAAATGTTCCTTAAATTAGGATGTTTAGAGGCATAGGTCAACATTTTGGGCTTATTCACTTTCTTGTCAAGGGCTTGATGGGAAGATTGATACCACCCTCATGCGGTCATGCCTGACTCTGTACAAAAAAAGGACAAAATCCAAATATGAACACCTCTAAAGCTCGCTAATTAACATGTCATATCTTGTATGTTTAATCCGTAAAAAAAACAAAGTGTAAATAACAACAATTCGCCATTTCAGGGGGTTATGCACTGGGCTGTTGCTGCTTTCAAATGGAGCTTGTGGTTAGAGCTGCACAATTAATCAAAATTTTATTGAAATTGCAGTATGGCCTACTGCAATTTTCAAATCGCAGGAGGTTCAATATTTGTTAAAGGTGAAATATGTGTCAAAATACCGTTTTAATTAAATATATATATACATCCCAGCCCGCATGGGTTTTGGGTCTGATAAATGCACACATCCCTGGAGGTCAGCGCTCGTTGGTATGTATCTAGAATTGCCACAGTTATCCAGGTAACAAAGGAAGCTTGGAGTTAATGTATTAGCAAGGAGGAGCTATTACATGCCAATGAGCGCTGTCTTTCGGGGATGCTTCCATTTATCAGACCCAAAACCCTCCAGGGTGCCTCGGCCACTTTGGTGACTCTAGATAACCTCAAGCCGATCGTTGGCCATCGTAACGTAGTCTAATGTGATGTGAGCCAATTAAACAAGTGAAATGCTGCTATTTTGTCCTCCTTGATTTTGAAATCTGGGATGTGCTACCCTATCACATTTTTATCCTTATTTGACTTTGGGTCTAGCACTCCACTGTGAATCCCATTGTTGAAGCGCAATCTCCTTTACCAAAACATATTACTATAAATGAACTTACCATCCACCAAAAAAGTAACGTCTATGGCCTCTGCCATTTCTGAAAACATCAGCAAACACGTCACAACTCATGAACTCTGAGCTTTCAGAAACTGTCCACTCCTAAGGTCGTGACTACGATAAGAGGGGAGCGTTCATCTGGACTCTTTCGGTGAACGCGGTAAACACAACTTCATATGAAGGTATCATATTTCTTAACAGTTAACAGTTACCTGGAAACCAGCAAAGACTCCAGGAAGTTGTAGGTCCCAGACAAGAAATAGTCTGGCACACTCGGACACCCGTAACACGGTGAATTGTAATTTTTACACTTCAGTTTGTGTGTGAATTAGACAAACAATATGTGACGCATTAATTAGTGAGCTTTAGAGGTGCTGGTAGGCCTTCAGACTGAACCAGTTGTTTCCAGTCTTTGTCATAAACTAAGATAACCGCCTGCTGGCTCAAGATTAAAATGTTCACAGTCTACACGTTAGGATGGTATCAATCTTCTCATCTAAGTCTCATCAAGAAAGCGCATAGCCTATTTCCCAAAATGTTGAACTATTCCTTTAAGTCAAGCAGCCTTTAAAGACTTTCCAGAGAAATATGAACCAAATTTAACCAACTGGCAAGTGAAATGGAAATAAGCAGAGTCCAACAGTGGCATTCCCGCAACTGGTTGGCTCTGTGCATGTCGCTTCACATGCCAGGGAAAATTGCAGGATGAGCAGATCCACATATAAATGTGTGATAAAAGTGAGCAGACGGAGAAATGGAAAAATGTTCAGCCTTGAAGCGTGGCAAGGGAGGAATAACGAGGGCAGAGATGATTGACAGAGAGAAATGGATGGGAGGGATGGGGAGACAAAAAAACTGAGAGGGAGCAAGAGAGACTGAGAGGGGGGGGTGCAGACAAGTTATTCTAGTTGCAGACAGCTGACAGAAAGCCTAAAATAAGATGGAGCCGTCTAATGTGCACATATTCCACAGCTACACTCACAAACCATAAAACATGTGCGCCGTTAAATGCTTTTATGCCCCTAATGGTTTTCAATACAGGAGGGCCAAGAGTCGACGTCAGGCTGAGTTAATATCGTGCTTTATTGTTTTCCCATAGAAAGTGTTGTTTCCTATGATCACATTTCATATAAAAGAGACAAAGTAAAAACTTTAGCAGTACTGTATCAGACTCCTAGTGTAGTAATAAATATAAAATGTCGTCGTGAGATAGAAAAGGTTAAAGTTGTGAGGCGCGGCTACAGGAACAGAGAGGAGGGGCACATCAAAACTGACCTGAAACTGGAAGAGCTCAAAGATTGGTTTACACATCTACAAATATAGTCTCACACCTCGTCTGGTGCCACACACACACACACAAACACACACACACACATACACACACACATACAATGCCAAATAAATGAGCCGTCACTCAACAAATCCAACACACATTCTCATGTTTAAAACCCAGCTGGTCACGTTTGATGGAGCTGGAGAGACAGGCAGATAACTCAGGACCTAAGACCATCGTGTAGATATGTGACATACTAGATACAGTTACCACACGTATTACATAGTGAAGCTAACAGAGATACTGGAATAAAACTATAGACTGCTATCTCCCAGCGTAGAGATGCAAGTGGTGACGCAGGAGAGGGAGGGCGAGGGCGGGGGCGGGGGGGTGGAGGCTGGAAGGACGAAAAGTGAGAAGTGCTCTTGTTCATTGTCGCTCGTAGACTCTGGTGCATATCACATCATCTGCTCCCATGGTCTGAAAACAGAGGAGAATGTGGATGTAAGAATACTGGCACGGTTATCTACAATGTAGTGTGAATTTGTATTAAAAGTTAAGTATTTCGTAGAACAAGTCATTAATGCTGATTTTCTCTAAACCTCCAAATTGAGCTATTTTTCCAGCACTTAAGACCAACATAATCTCACTGGGCCAAACAGTTCTGAACCAATGTTATTTACGGAAAGTTGTTGGTGCAAACATGCAACTCCGTGCAAAACACTCACACCGTTATATTACTGCTGGCTTCTTTCTAAATAGCCGTTGTGGGTTTGGTGCTTAAGAGCACATCAGGAGACTTGGAGTTCAACTTCCTGCCAACCCTCAAGCAACCAGCGCCCCATAAATACTTCTTCTGTTTACAGTTTGTGAGAAGAAAACCTATTCACTCCAGAGAGGACTGTGTAGGATGCATGTGTCATCTCTGGTTGAACTGCGCTGTCTCAATTCGGATACTTCTGTTAGTACACGTCCATGTAGTACACGTCCATGTAGTACACTGTGTAGACTATGTACTTACTTGCTTAGTGTGTGATTTTCAGCAGGGTAGAGTTGTCTCAAATCGAACGCGGCTGTTGTGCGCTTAACGTAAATTATGATTGCAACATTTGACTGCTTCTTCTTCTTCCTTTTAATGGCAAATTGCAACCGGACGGAGCATTACTGCCAACTTTGACCACGGTAGTCGGCCATCAAAATATTAGCTGGCTTGTTTGCTCGTTTGATTGTGTTGTGTGTTCCCTCGAATCACGCAAGGTAGAAAATATGCCCCCATCTGCGCCTCCCCTTCCGCTGCGTAACAAAGATGGCAACCATTGAGGGTGAGAAGTGTCCAGTGTTCCACACTCAACTTGTTGAGCGTTATGGGTACACCATCCGGGTACTCATAGTGTGAACGCACTTATGCACTCAATAGCAAGTGCAAGTACGGAAGAACGCGCATTGAGACACAGCACTGCTTTACCGACATTTAGTCAAATAATTATTTTAAATAATTTACTTATCAAAATTGTTTTTAGTCAACCTGAAGTGCCAGCTTGGTGGGGTTTCTTATTAAATACCATTTTGTTTGTGGGAAAGGCATATTATTATTCACAGAAGAAAGTTTTGGTAGCTGTCAGAAAAGAATATGTCTGTTCCCTGTTCTGATCAGTTCACATGTCTTGCTTTTATGACATCAAGCTGATGCCTGTACATGCATTTGTAATCACGACAGAAGCTCTTTTATCTTCTGCCAGTACTCTAAGCACAAATATATAATTATATAATCTAAAGGCAACGCTTCAGGTTATAGCCTCCAAATTACAGTGTAATTTTGTTGCACAAATAGGGTAATAATAAAATACATACCAGAAGCTACCAGTACAAAAATGTTGTTACAAGGGAGGAAGACTTTAAGAGTGGCATAGAGAAAAATACACTGCAGGTATTTGTTTTAATTTCCTGGTACTGCAAGATACAATAATGTCATACCTAAATAGTCAGTGGAGTAACTGATATTGCGGGGAATTTACAGTATAGTTTAGGTATAATTAATTTTAAATGTAAGAAATACTTAGAAATCCTGGGCACAGCATGGTTACAAAACAAATGTTACATTTTAAGAAGTTTTTAAATATGGTGTAAAGAGCATTAAATAACTAAAGTGTACATTAATTTTGTTATTTAATTGTTATGTGTCTAATTAATAAAAATACTGGGGTATAGTAATGCAGTTTTTGGGTAGGGAGATGCAGCTGAACATTGCGTGCGTGCGGTCAGAAATAAAGTGGGTGATTTCATTTTAGCAAAGTTACTTAGCCCTTATAAGGCTTAAAGCAATACTTTAATTGATTTGATTTGTAACTCACTCAATCCCAAAACATTTCCACAACACTACAGGTAGATACGGTTAAGAATGTTATTAATACCCCAAGTGTACCACAAAATCACACTGTAATTTGTGCTCTATAATCTACAGTAAAGTGGTACGCTTGTTGCTTCTAAATCTAATTTCTGGTTACGTGGATAGTTTGTGTGCTTTACCAGGATCAGTTTGCCGTCATTGGTGATCTCTCGGGTCCAGGACGTCTTCGGCCCTTCTCCTTTCTGCAGAGTCTGCTCACAGCTGATCTTACTGTCGGTTTCCCAACATGGAAGACTCTGAGGACAGAGAAGGAGAGAAGAAAAACCTTTAGACACATGTTAATTGTTGGATGTATAGATGTATACGACGCAATTCAGAGGGGAAAGCGAGATAATGAGAGAGAGAAAACAACAAAGGTGGAGCAGGGCGATCACTGAGAGGTGATAACTTGTGATGCGCTCATCTGGTTGCATGTGTTTGCTTTGGAGACGGCCAAACAGAGGCCATGTATGGGAAAACGGGGAAAGCAACGGGGAGAATTAGGGAGGGACGGAGGGCAGGAAAGGCCAAGAAGGGGAAACGGAGGGAAGATGGGAAGTTGAAAGGGCTCGTAAACAGTGTGAAGGAGCGTAGCGTAGCATAATAGGCCTTCGGAGACTAAGGGAGGAGTAAAGATATGCTATCAGTCCAAATATGATGAAAAGCCAAATTAAACAGATTGATGTAATCTGGACAGCTGCCTCCCCAAACGCCCATTTATTCTCTGAGTGTGTGTTTGCTTATGTGCGTGTGTGTGTGCAGAGAAAGTAGTGCTATGTACCGTGCAGGGACGTCCGTCCACCGTGGCCTCATTGAACTCCTGCCCCACAGTGAAAGTGATGTGGGTGGTGCGGACCGTGGTTGAGGTTTTAATGGACAACGTCTCTCCGTCCTGCGTGATCTCCACTAGTGGCTTGGAGGCTGCCTTCACCGCAATCATACGCAGCATCTTGTTCACACCTAAAAACACACACACACACGTGAGACAGTAAGAAAGAGTATATGTGAGAAGAGATTTGGGGTTCATATAAAGGACAACACACACAAAGACACAAGTAAACACTTGTTCTTCCACAGTCTGTTGTGGATACTTTGAATGAACAAGGCAGATCTTTTTTGGGTCACAGGGTTGGTTTATAAAGTGCTGCAGGGATGACATATTTTTGTAGGCCGACCAGGAAGTCAGCATCGCACAGCTTCCCTCAACAAAGAGTCAATAGAATTTTTCCAATGGATTTTGGATTATTGCACAAAATAAACTCTGTTGCAAACAAACATTTTTGGTACTTAGACATTTTGTTCAGCAAGATAATCTTCACAAATGACCACCACTTTTATGATTTTTGAAGCGTGAATGCAATCGCCAGAAAGTAAAAAGCTAACATTAGCGAACTACACAGTTGCAAGGCTTGACGTCACTAAGCTAAAGGTGGACTAGTGTTCGGCGCGATGATGTTTGGTAGTCTCATTTAGCCTTTTGTTAGAAACTACCTTTTTTAAGTCACGTAAAAGCTTCAAAATTCACGAGTGGGATATTAAAAGACGAAACAAAACGTGAAAATCTCTTAAGCTTGTGTTAACCACAGACCTTATTTCAGGCATCTAACCAAATACCCATTCAAAAAATGTGAACAAGGGTGCTAAAATGCTAACTCATTTCCAAATTTTAGGACTCATTCCTGCAGCAGTCGATGGGATTCATCCCTAAGGAGCAAAGCAAACTAAACCAGTTTTTACCAAACTATGTATAACCACAGGCCTTAGGCCCTGTCTGTGTGTGTGTTTGTGGTGTTGCTATTTATTCATAGCATTCCCCTGCACACTCAGTGTAAAAGGAGCAGCCTAGCATTGCACAGCTCTGTCCAATAATGATGACAGAGGAAACAATGAGGTCATGCCCAGCACATCTGCATTCCCCCCTGACTCAATCATCTCTATACACACACAGACTCAAACACACAGACTAATATGGGGATTTGTACCGTCTGCAATGCAATCTGCGTTATTCCCCTTTCTTCAACCACGCAGAGAGATAGCACACTCATATGCAGTAAAACTGATGATACAGTGTGGGAAAAGAGAGAGAACCAGGAGCAGACTGGTGTGGATGGATGGATGGAGGGAGGGAGGGAGGGAGGGAGGGAGGGGAGTCAGACAGGGGCAGTGGTCTGTGTGTGTGAAGATCTCGGCCCAAGTGTGAGGGGGAAGTGTGTATGTACGTCGTCCAGCGTGTATCTGCCGTCGAGTTGGGTTTCGCACTCCTCACCTCTCACACATTCCCACCTGTCACCGAGGGTAAATATATACACACTCTGAAATGCACAGTCATTCAGCCTGCATCAGGATGTCCAGGCTGTGTACTGTATGCACTGTATGTGCTGCACATACAACACAATATTTATGTGCATTGTCATCATGTGCAGATTCATTTTGTGTTGTGTAAAACTCTGTGTGAGACTGTGTGAGACAGTGAGACTGTATAGTGGCATCGGACTGTACCCGAATCAGCTTTCAAACAGTTGGACACTACGGCGGCATAAATATCCCACAATGCAATGCAGTAGTAACGACAACGCTCTTAACAGACAATAGAGGACAGCTCTGTAACGTCAATAACACTTCAAGTTAAGTTTAAGTATAAGATTCCACTTTGCTATAGGCATAATATAGTTAAAATTAGTAGTTTAAATTAGTTTAGACTTGATGATTCTCAAAAATCATCGTTTGGTCACCTGAGGTTGGTACGGGTTACCATGGTTACTCGTCTCCAACCGGCAAGGAGGCCATCGGGAAGTGACATGGTAATTACAGTTCAGTGCGTCCGGAAACATATTATATATATATAAAATAATATGCTGGTATGTGTACATTTTGCTGACAATACTTTTATTTTAGAAAAGTTTTTCCTTAACTTACAATTAAGTATTTTTGCATTGTGGCGTTGCAACTTTTATTTAATTTAAGGATATAAATTCTTCTTCCACCACTGCATACTGCATCGATTAGTCAATCAATAGAAAAATAATTTCCACCAATTTTGCTTGTTTCAGTTTCTAAAAATGTGGGGATTTGCAGCCTTTCTCTCTTCTATCATTGGTTTCGTTGCCATTTTTAACCATTTTGTGTCATTTTGGACTAAGTGATTTAGCAGTTTAAAAATAATTGACACATTAGTTAATAATGGAAAGTATCACTTAAAGGTGACCACTATTCCTGTTGAGAAACAAAAGATATTATCAAAATTTATAGTCAATATATGGCTTTAGCCTTAAAACACAACTAACCTATAAATAAAGAAAAAAATACTTAAACTTGGAACCACTTCCCGTGATCTATTTATAAAATGATGCCTTAAAGCTCCAGGAACTTTAGTTGAATATATAACTCTGCTTGAGAACAAATTTCTCCTTCCTAGAAGTTCAGATTATTTCAGGCACCAAACCGACCTGCAGACGCTCACTGACCTCTTCAGTCTGTCAGCTCAGACTGAAGACAGGAGTCGAGTCCCGGCCTGTGGACCATTTGGGAAGCTTCTCAAGTAACTACCGGTTGTTAGAAGTTAGAAATTACCTGAACAGACTTTCGACCAAAATGCTTAAATTCACACAGACCTGGCCACATGAGGACACACAGATAGACAGACGGTCAGGGTCAGAGGTCAAAGAGCAGAGGGCAGAGGAAGCATTTGGGACATGGGGAGGAGAGCAGGAGTGAGGAAAGGAAGAGAGGATGGAGGGAAGGAGGAGGAGGGTGGTGACAGGCTGCGTCCAGCTGTGCTTTGCCCCCAAATGAAACAGAGGGCCATTGCTCTCCGTCAGTCATGCCCATGCAGAGGGATGACACATGCAGTGGTACTTTGTCTGTGGCTGTGTGTGAAAGACAGACTACAATAGTGTCACTATTAGTGGTGTTTAGCGTGCATTCCTGTTGCAGTTCCTCCTCCATGACTACTTGTATCACACCTCTCTTTGGCGCTCTTGCACACGAGCATATACCTATACAAAACCATGCACAAATGCGCATAACCGAACAGGCCCTCTCACTATTGCGCATGGTGCCATATCATCACATTGCCATTTTCCCCTTTGTTATAGCCCACCCACTTTCCACAGAAGGAGGTGGAGATAAAGAGACAGAATTAGAGACTGCATATTAAACGCTAATCGGTGCATCGGTCTAACAGGGAAGTTGGAATTCACAGTCCCACCAAGTAGTGATGTGTCTATACTCAGAACAATAGCGCCACTTGACAGCTATTTCAATAACATCTATATGCAGTGGACTGTGTGTGTGCGGCGGGTGTGTGGCATTCAGTCATCTCTCCGTGTGTGCGCTTATGTGATGATATGAATTCCAGGTGCCCTGGCAAGTCAGCTAATGGGAATTGGCTACTAACGACAGATGGCTCTGACTCTGGGCACACACACACACACACACACACACACACACACACACACACACCCCGACGCCTGTCCATACTCCATATGCACCAGTGATGTAGCCTATAACAAAACAGTTTGAATCTCAGCAGCGGTTGACTGTGACCTCAGATAATGTGGTGGCTGTCCGGCACTGTATCATGCCATAACGGTCCTCTTTAACATGCGCACACACACACACACACACACACACACATATACCCCTACGCCTGTCCAGACTCCATATGCACCAGTGATGTAGCCTATAACAAAACAGTGTGAATCTCAGCAGCAGGCGTTTGTCCTTTTCCCAGACTGTCACTTCAGATAATGTGGTGGCTGTCCGGCACTGTATCATCCCATAACGGTCCTCTTTAACACACACACACACACACACACACACACACACACACACACACACACACACACACACACACACACACACACACACTCCCAACCATTCCCTGTAGCTCCGGTTTGACAAACGCTTTAATGATTTTGTTAAAAGCTGCAGGTGCAGCTCTTGATTGCATATTATCCGAGTTCAGCCCAAACATCTAATCTGTAACTCTGAGACTCTACAGTCATGCTGGAAATGTTTAACAGTCCTGAGGTGGCGGCGATGACATCGACACAGCACTAAAAATTTCACAATCTTATATTAACTCTGTGTAATTTGCTGTAATGACAAAGTCTATTCCACTTTAACCTCGGCTCGTATTACTCATCTTTTCATGCCGCTTTTTTTTGTACACGATCTTGATCACAAAATGATGTCATACTTGGACAAACAAGGCAAAAGTGAGCATGGCTCACAAAAACTCATGGATCACTGCTTAACCCTACTAAAGTAGGGCCAAAGGTTTTGTACTTTTTGGATATAAGGGAATTATTAGCACAATGTAGCTTGTTATTAGCTCACCTTCCTCAGAATAAAGTCAGTAGAAGACAAGAGTTGGGGTTCTACTCCGGAAATGAAATTGAAGTTGAAAAAAATCACAGTTTTTGGCCAACATTTTGGGGACCCTGGACTTCTAGCCCCCAAAAGGCACAACTAGTCCACACTGTCAACCATCAGACCAAATTTGAAGTTCCTAAGTTAAATAGTTTCCGAGTTCTGCTCCGGAAACTAAAGTGTGACACGGGAACGTACGGAAGGACGGACACGCAGAGCGCTATATACCCCCGACTACGTTGTCGCCGGGGTATAATTAGGTGAAATAATCATTCAAAAAGGAAATTGTAGTTGATAGAGAATCTCTTATTTCCATCCAGATCCAGCAAAGAAGTCACAAAAAACTGCGACAGCTAAAATGACAACTCTGCAACTCTGGTTTGAAGAAAAAAGGAAGCGTGATGGAAAGAAGAGGAGCAATGAGGGGTGTGTGTCTGATGCTTACTCAGCACATAGATAAAGGGATGTAGATAGGGACAATGCTGAAGAATGGAAACATGCACACATACACTGCAATACACACGAACACATGACCTTCTAATAACCTTACCAAGGACATGAACTGACTGACCTGTAATTATGAGCATGGAGTATATTTCTGTAGCTGTTTCTGAGTTTATTCTCCTGCTGTACGCCAGCCGTATCGGTCGTCTGTGCAAGCAGCTTATTACCTGTGTTTATGTTATGTCCACGTTGAATTATTTTGAGTTACGTAGGTAACTACATAATCAACGTAACTACGTCACGTAGCCTACTACGAAAGAAACTTACTTATTGTAACTCAAACCACGACCTTTTCCTAAACCTAACCACGTAGGTTTTTTGCCAAAACTTAGTTCTGTTAAATAGAATATATGTCATATTTGTCGTTTTGGGAGTCATTGGCAAACAACCTATTCTGTTGTTTAAGTATGAGGATGCAACCTGATAACACTTCAAAGTGTGTGAAAGCCCCGCCTGACCCAGGGGGACAACAACACCACTCAGGTTCTCACAATTTTATGACTGTTTTAATTATGTCTTAATGTTCTTTTGCACTTTGTTGCAATGTTCTTGAATGTTTGTGTAAAGCACTTTGAATTGCCCTGTTGCTGAAATGTTCTATACAAATAAAGCTGCTTTGCCTTACCAGTGGGCTCCAGTTTGGAAAAGTGAAGCCTGAAGTGCCTCAAACTTGCATTCTTTCTAACAGCCAGCAGGGGGCGACTCCTCTGGTTGTATAGAAGTCTATGAGAAAATGAGCCAACTTCTCACTTGATTTATTACCTCAGTAAACATTGTAAACATGAGTTTATGGTCTCAATCTCTAGTTTCAAGTCTTCTTCAATACAGCATGATGTTCATTTAGTAAATTATGGTCTCATTTAGAGTCACATAGACCGTAAAGCAGGGGATGCTTTAAGGCGTGGCTACCTTGTGATTGACAGGTCGCTACCACGACGTTGTCCGGTCTGAGAGTTGTCCGTGTTTTCATCTTACAACTTTAACCCTTTCACAGTGTGTTTTCAGTTCATGAAAGTTAATTATAACCCTTTTGGTCGCCTAAAAATGTCTTATTCACAGTTTGGTACTCAGTCGCTCTACAAATAAATGACCTCAATCTCTCTATTGTTAAAATAGCTTCACCATTTGACAAGATTAATTTATCTGTATTGATTATTGTTATGCATTAAGGGGAAGGAAGGGGAAGCAAGATAAAGCTGTGCTTCACTTAAGAGATCGATACCATTTCATTTATTGCGTGCCTTTACAAATTCGAATACAGCTCACAGGTAAGCAATAAGGTGAAAGGTTTTTCCTGTTTAACCCAGTAAACTAAGGTGACAGGTCCACATCATTATGTAAACTGGACTGTGACTGGTAGCTGGTTTGAAAGAAAGAACCAGCTTGGTAGAATAGAAGGAGAAAGTGAATGCACGAGTTGTGCCCTACCTCAGTATTTGTCCTTGAGCAAAGGAATCAACACTTTACTCTGGTAAAGTTGCTTATTATGAGACTGGGAAGCTTCCAAAGGATGAATGAGAGGAATTGTGTTCATTCTAAGCACATTAGAGCTGGATGAAGGCCCTGTGTTTGTTGGACCCATCCACCTCTCCTCCCTCCATCAAAGCTTCGGTATGTGACGGACAGAGCTATGCACACCAGTAAAAGTGAAGTGAGGGAAGTGAGAAACGGGGAGGAGAGATGCCTTTCTAAATAAAACAGATGGAGTTAAAGCAATAAAAAGAAAGCAGGAGAAAAAAAACAATTGATCCTTTTTTCATAAAGGCGGAAGTGCTTGAGGCTACAGACTGATTCTCTATTACAGTAAGTGGCTTTCATGATCTTTCTTTTCCCCTTTTACCACAAAGCACAAACACACGTCTCTCATCTCTCTCCTCATTCCCTCATACATGTGACCTGCTAGCCACAATGCCGCCTCATATATGTGTACTGTATACTCCCATACTGCCTCTGCTGTAGTGGCAGCCATAAAATAAACTCCCCCATCCTGTTTATCTGTCCTGCACCTACAGTATCTACCCCTATCTAGTCCTGCAGATGGTGAATTCAGCCAAGCTGCACTTAGAAAAGCAACTTTAATGATCACTGTTTTTTTCCCAGTGTTTACTGTAATTACTTAAGTACTACATTTTACACTTTCTATCATTCATGTTATTATGACCACCTGTCGCGACCAACACACTGCAGTGGAAACAAAGCTCTCGCCTGTGCTCAAAGGGGGGATCAATGTCTCTTACATCGGGAGCAAGCACTGTTCAATAAGTTGTTTTTTTCCAGCAAATGTTTATCAATACAGTTTTTAAAAAAAGTGGAGATATTTATTGAATTTTGTGGGGGATATGAAAAAAAGGACGATGAGAGAAAAGGAATAAAATACACAGAAAAACTAAAATGATCTGGAGCAGTGAAACGTATTGCTAGACTGCTCATAGACTCACTATCTGCGTCTCTCTGTTGACATCTTTAAAAAGACTCGCTCATTCCAACTGGCCTTCGTCTCGCCTCGTTCTGTCTGGAACTACGCTGTTGTTGCTAATGTTTTATTGTTTGTTTCTTTTTACTGTTTTAACAATAATCTTGTGAAGCATTTTGTGACCTTGTTCTGTGAATGATAAATAAACTTTAACTAACTTAACGTACTTACTTACACGCAGTATGTTTGGTTGTTTAAATGTCTGATTTCATTTATTTATTAATTTTTAACCCTAGCATTAACCGTCATCCTGACCAACACATCCTCACCTGAAATGAAGTGATATTGCAGTTTTTATACATTAAATCCACTTGCAACCCTTTTTTTTGTTGTTGTTAAAAACAATTATTATATAGCCTCCCACCTTACCAAAAATATGTTTATTCTAGTGTGCTATTAGTATACTTCTTTTAAACTTAAAATAAGGGAGTATACTTTCAGTTTACTTTTTATGTACTTATCAGAGATATACTTAACAAATATATATTTAAGTATACTTGGCTCATACTGACAAGTATACAGAAAAGTCTAAGTATATTTGGCTTATAAGCCTACTTGTACTTAATCTTTTGATCGAGATATACTTAAGAAAAATTATAATGAAGTATTCTTCTCCAAGTATAGTTGCAGCATAAAAACTATTAAACTAGTAGTTTAATGAGAGTATACTTTAAAGTACACTTTCAACTATAAAGTGGGCTACAAGTATATACAAGTATAGTTGCAGTATAAAAACTATTAAACTAGTAGTTTACTTAATAAACTTCATAAAATAAACTTGGAGTATACTGCTTTTCTGTGAGGGCTCTTTGATCACAGTGTGTGCCTGTTTTAGCCTGAGGCTCCAAAATCAATGATTTTTTGGTACACAAATGATTTGAGTTTCTGTGTTCTTATGGTGAAACTAGCAAAAAAAAAAAATGAGAAACAAAAATGAATCCAAAAGGTAGCTTGCTTTTTTTTTCTTTTCACAAACTTATGTGTATTTTAGGAAAAAGCAAACGCACACTACAGTAGTGTGGAGAGCATGCACTCGAGTGCTAAGCTGAGCAGATCGGACTCTGCAGATCAATAGTTCTCTGTGCTGTACAGCTCTCTGTTTTAATCTATTACTGACACCACTGACTGACAGCAAACACTTTAAACTAATGTCTATTGATAACACTGAGAAGAGAGAGAGAGAGAGAGAGAGAGGAACACAATGGAGAGAGGGTGAGAAGACAAAATAAATACAGAAAGAAAGAGAGAGAGAGTCGGTTAGAGTGGTGATTCCAGTGGTTGAGCCAGGATTTGTCTGATATCAGTTTGTCAAAATTAGATTTGCACATAACCAAAATCATAATAACACACTTACTCGATCATTTATACAAAAGTCTGTATAAAAAAACAATTTTAAAAGATATGTATTTCTTTGCTATTAGACCACATTCTGTTTAAATCTGGTATTTCTGCTCAGCTACAGATAAAGATCAGGCTACACTAATATTATTATACTATATGTCTTATGACTATAGGATTGTTTCCGACTTGTATGATCCAAATATTTCCAATATCTCCAGAGCATTTTAAAGTCCAAAAGTCAAAATGTATTGAAAAAAGATAGATGTAATACATTTCAAAATTCACAACATGTTTTTATCTAATGAAATATTCTGCTTCAATTTATATTTGTTGGCGTTTAGCCTTTCAAAAATGACATTTTCAATGTGGTCAAAAAACTATTTGCTCTCCCGCTTGCTGCACACAAAGAGAAACACGCACTGACGAGTTATATTCATTAAAGAAAGTTGATTTATTAGAAACTCATTTAATACACTGAATCACTTTATTCAAGAGGATTTTGTTTTAGGATTTGTAAAAGATTTTAAGGTGATGACGCTCAGCTTTTCTTAGATACAAGCAGAGGGAGCTTCTAGGAAAACAGGTCGGGGACCACTGAGTTAGAGGACCTCAAAGGAAGGACATGAAAGCAGTGCTGGAGTTGTATGGAAATGGAGAACAAAGGCATGTAAGAAAATATAACAGTGAGACAAAAAACAAAGTATGTCAGCTTCGAAACAGAAGGGAAATGAAGCTGAAAATACACCAACAGAAATAGAAAGAAACTGAACATTATTATATGTGTCTGTGGAGTTAAAGAAATAATATGAGAAGAATGGAGGATAAAAGAGAAAACAGATTGAAAACACTCATTAATGAATAATGAAGAGGACCCACTGAGAAACAACAGACATGAAAATGTATGAATAACGCCACCATAGAGTTTTAGGTTTAGTGTCAGCAGCCGTCTCCTGCCGTCTGCCTATCAGTGCCGTCTGATCTGATCATTACCGCCTGATATTTTGAGACGTCTCTGGGTGTCCGCGCTTGGCCTGAAAATGTCATTTACTCTCCCAGAGCTGGATTCATCTAAATCTGTGCTCTTATTACTTTCCTCCCACTCCTTCCCCTTTGTCTCTTTTGCATAGCTAATGTGCGTTTGTGACTGGCTGGCAAGAGTTTTAGTTAGTTTTAGTCCAAAATGTTAGATAATCAGACCTGGGATTTACCAAAAGCAGTCTGCAGAAGATGCTTGTGAAGACAATAATGATATGTTTAATTAAAAAAGTAAGCTACAAAACAATACATGGTATAGGGTAATACCATTCCAGTTCACACTCTCTCACCTCATTAGTTTGCTACCAATACAGGTTCATTTAATTAGCAGTCGACCACACCTGAACAATTAACATCACATAGTTGGTTTGATTTGGAATCTGTTCATTTGTTTTTAACCTTACATTGTTTAGATGCACACGTTAACGCTGTAGCACATGCTATTGTGTGTTATATTAATCATTTGTTTCTTTGTTTTTGAGTTACTGTGGCTGTTGTTGGAGGTGTCCTCTCCTGGTGGAGAAAAAAGGCGTGGCCAGCTCGTTGGGCCAAACCATGTGCTGCCATGTCATGGTGGGGGGAATTTGGGTTTAGTTAGTTTTGCTTTGTATTTAGTTAGTTAGTGTCCATCCTGGTTATCCCTTGTGTGCTATTTGGTTTGGCCAAGCCCCTATATATAAATGTGCCCTCATATGTCATTGTATTATGTGCCAGTTAACAATTTGTTTAGTTGAGTATAGTTGTGTTGCTTTGACCTCTTTTATAGGTCTTGTTATTAAATTCTTGATTTATAATGCTTTTGCTATTTTTTGGATAAATGAAAAGCCCAGTTTATTTCAACTAGTGATGGTGAGATGAAGCTTCATGAAGCACTGAAGATCTCCAGCAAATTGGTTTGCAAAAGGGTTCATTTCACGAGGCTTCATCTGAGCTTCATGTGCACACGAAACCACCTGATGGTAAGATAGTGTAGAACAGGCAGATACATTACAAATGTGCGGCAGTGGTTTAACCGGGCAGCGGACAGTAAATGTGCTTGTGTAGCTATAGGAAAATAATAGATGGGAGACGTTATTCATCTTTATTCAGGAATAATAAGTTCTCATTGTGATGGAATTTTCTATCTATTCCTCTCTCCTTGGTCGGAAGATTAGAGTGTCTCTCAGTGTCCCCCGTGTTGACTTGTTGGATTCCTGTCTAGGAGTGCCAACGTTATCTGTACAGCTGTGTCTGTAGCAGGTACCATAGAACCAGTCGCCGGGGCAACCAGAGTCAGAGATGCCAGAGGAATCTTGTAAGTCAAAACATGATGAGGATAAAACACTGAGCAGCGGGGAGAAAGGGCAGAGTTGTGAAGCCTTCACGCAGAGAGCACACCAATGTGGAGGGCCTGACAATTTCTCCTTGATCAAGCTTCAATAAACTTTCTGTGTAAGACATCAACAGCTCCGGGGCCTCTTCCTTCCTGTTGACTGAGTTAACCTGAGTATCAGAAATTCCACAACACTCATTAATATTTCGGCTTTGGGCATCTTCAATGACGTCGTTGCTATAAGGCGATACAAACCTCGATACGCGCTTCACAGAAAACTGAATTACTCGACACACGCTCCGAAGCCTTGGCACAGTAAGTAACATCACTACTGCTTGGTAGGTGAACCAGTACCTCCTAGAAGATCAGAGAACACATTTAAAAATCCCTAAAAATTATAGTATACTTTGAAAAATAAGTACATACAATTTGCTGTTTCAGTGAAAAAAAAAAACCCACTGCTCTAGTTCTTTAAAAACATTTTCAAATTCTACACATCCTGCACACAGAGGGGGGTAAAACGTCTCTGTGCCTATGGGAATTTAGATGCTCTCTGCGAATGGGCTGTCTTTTATACAGACATATATATGAAATGTAAAATCCGATCACAGGCAATAACGAGGAGCTGCTGAGCTACGGATAGCTTTGCAGCCACGTCAGATCTTGCTGAATGCGCCGACATATTTCAAACGTTCCCTCATGAAATGCTCTGGTGAGGTGAATCCAGGGGGAAAATTTTATACCTTCCTGATTCCTCTCATTCGATCCGTACTGAGCTCAAAATATCAGGAGAAAAAGAGGCTGTGAGGAAGAGCTGTGAGAGAGTGGAGTTGTGGGTTTTGCAAAAGGCGGATGAGGTCAATATCAAAGAGATGTATTGAAAAGGTTCCCAATAGAGTGTCTACCCATCCTCTGAATGCTCTAGGTCTCTAGTCTGATCCATCCATCCTCTGAATGCTCTAGGTCTCTAGTCTGATCCATCCATCCTCTGAATGCTCTAGGTCTCTAGTCTGATCCATCCATCCTCTGAATGCTCTAGGTCTCTAGTCTGATCCATCCATCCTCTGAATGCTCTAGGTCTCTAGTTTGTGGCCGTAAAGTTTCATAAGGCTGTGATTATCCTAGAGGTCACCACAGGTCATTTTATACAGAGAGGTCAAGTTTAAAAAAATGGTCTCATTGCAATTGAATGGCTACTACGGGGACTAACATCATCACACATGAATACAGTTGAGCTCATTGGATCCACAAGAGTCTCAGCTTTACAGTGATACCTGATTTCAAAGGGTTAAAAAACAAACCTAGTGTGCGAAGGATAAGTGGCCAAGAAGCATTTTTTCTTGTAATAATACCCTTTCACATTACTGCTGAGTTTTAAAACACACACTCTACCAAAGAGGTGTAATGAGCAATAAATGAGCAGTTTCTCTAAACTATTAAGTGGGTAATAAAGATAATGAATAGCTTCACTGGGAACCGTCCCATCCTGAGAGAAAAGATGCAAAGACCCTTCTTCTTCTTCCCAATTATGCCTGGAACCATTTCCAAAGTCCTTTGAGTTGGCCGTCGTCCCCTCCCCTTGACACACACACACACTCACACACACACACACACACACGACCTTATCCTAAACTGACACTTTAATTGGTCCTGAGCCACAGTGAGAAGGAGGGCTGACATGACACTTTGGCTAATGACATAGTCTGTCCTGTTGAGTAGGGATGGACACACACACACACTAATGAGGAACATGGGTCCTGTCTAAACTCAGACGCTCAAAGAGGATCAAAGCAGCGAAGTTTCACTGAAATGGGAATTTGTTCGCTAATAAAGTTCCATTTGACAGGTGTGTGTGTACCAGCGCATACACACACACGCACACACACACAGCGTAGGGGTCCTTTCACACACACACAACAGTGCTGTAGCAGACTTCCTTATTCATTTCAATGAGACTTCCGTGCTGTGTTGGCGCGGCGGGGGACCCAAAAAATGCAGCCATAAGAAAATGATTCTGGCTCAACAAATGCAGCGTCATCTGGCAACACGCTGGGTCGGCCATCCAGAGCTCACAAAACACACTGACAACCATGTAGCTTGCACATTGTAGTAATGTACTATTTTAACTAACCAGCTTCCAGTCAGTGCGCACGTTACAGTCAATGTATCCTCAGACCCTTACCAAAAAGAAGTTTGTTCAAGTGTGCTACTACTATACTTCTTGAACTTCTTAAACTTCTTCTCAAACTTAAAATAAGAGAGCATACTTTCCTTTTATACTTTATACTTGTTCATACTTATCAGAGAAATACTTAACAAAAATATACTTGGCTTATACTGACAAGTATACAGAAAAGTATACTTGGTTTATACTTGTACTTAATCTTTTCATCGAGATATACTGTACTTAAGGAAAGTATTCTTGACTTATAGGCTTACAGAACGGTAAACTTGGCTTGTAGTCGTGCTTACTTGTTGATACAAATACAGTTTGTAAACGCATGTTTTGTGATAAATTTACTTCACTTCATAAAGGATTTTCTACTTTTTTGGATTCTCTGTTCATCGTGGAGGCATGTGAGAACTTTTGATTTTTTTATCATCGCAAAACTTCAAGTCAAAGTACTCTAAAGTGTACTTTTATGAACTAAAAAGAGGTTATATAACCAGTAAACTAACAGTATACCTATAAATTCACTCGTACTATAGTTCATAGTATAGTTGCAGTACAAAATACAACTTAGATGTAAACTAGTTGTGTACTCAAAGTATACTTTTCTTACACTTAAAAGTTTACTTTTATAAACTAAAAAGTGAGCCAAAATAAAACTGCTTAGTTACATTTGGGAAAAGATCTACTTGGTTAGGTTTAGGCAACACAACTACTTAGTTAGGTTTATGAAAAGATCGTGGTTTGGGTTAAAATAACACAGGAAGTGGCGTAACTTGAGTAAGTTGACTTCTGGTTTTAAACGGGACATGAACACCGGTCTCCTGGTCGACAGTCCTGTGTGTTTTGATACAACAATCCACCCAAACCTCCTCCCCATGTGGCATTTATCGCTCTTTATACTTCCTGATTCCCAATTCCGTGGATTATAAACTGATTTTGTGGAATACACGAATTACGGTGCATTACTTTCCGTAGGTATATCTACGAACGGTGTAGAGCAGCCTGTTTCATCATTTGTCTATTTACAGGCATGACTATAAAACCTCTCAACCTCACTGTGACAACAGGACTCCAGGAAGTGTTGGGATAGAACCAATCAGACACAGATTTCACTGTTAATAGGTAAGGTTTTGTATTTCTGTTGGGACTTTAGAAGTTGTCCTAACATCAAACAAAGGGAAAAAAGGAAGAAGACTAAACATAAATCAAGTCGCTCCACATTGGTTGCAAACTGTAAATGTACACTATAGTAAATACTTTTTTTCCTGCTCATAACAGACATGTCTGGCTGTTGGCTTGCTGCAGAGTTGTGGACAATGACTAATGAAACAGCAGCAACAAACAATAGAAAACCAGCTCTGAGCTAAATCTGTCTCTGTGAGCCGGCAATGCAAATCACTTTCAATCAGGAGCATATTTTTCATTCTGTTCCATCTTCTCTGGTCTTTCCTTTATCTCTGTCCTGAGGGGTTTTCTGCCCCATTGGAGGCCTGGTGAGCGGCTGATGAACGGACACACTCCGCCGTGTCTCTTCCAGTCCGTTCAGCACGACCGACAGCCAGAAACACTAAGACGACTGTAATCAATCATCTGATATTACTTGTTTTCGTATGCATGCAGTCATTCATTTCCTTTTTCTCCATTGAATCTTTGTGGCTTCACTGCTTTCTGAACCGCTCATTCCTTCCTCTCCTCTTTCCTTCTTATTCTTTTCTCTTTCCTTCTTTCTTTCTTTCTTTCTCTCTCCATCTCTCTGTCTGAATTCGTTCAATGTTCTTTCATGACTCGTAATCTGCCGGTCGCATTGTGCTCCGCTCAGCAAAGTGTGTGTGCTCGTACTGTTTCATCTCCATACATAAAACCATCATCACGTGTCATACTTGGCAGCTTTGAGACCTTAAAGAAAAATTAGAGTTTCAGAGACTTTGTTTCCTGTGTTCTGGTTCCTGTATTCTGGTGACTTTAAAAGAGTGAAAATAACAAAATAATGACATACCATAAGTACAACATCAATTTTAAGTTAAACTTTTGATTTTACCTTTAACTCCCAGGAAAGAAATCTGAATAATTTGCTCCTCTGGTGTGAACTTGGCGTGTGAATCTCTGGCACAAACTAATATTCATCTGTTTTTATTTATATTTGCTCCTGCTTGAGTATTTCTTTCTCTTAGTTCTCTCCATTTCTCTCTCCGTCTCTCACTCACTGAATGTCCTTTCAGACACAACGTGTTATTGCCACCACTGCGCTCTGAATCCCATTATTTCCAGTGGCTTGCGTCGCACCACGACGGCTTTTCGCTGCATCGATCAAAGCCCAACTTTGGGCGCTGCACGCTGTGGCGAGCGAAGCTTAAACATGAGCTCAAACTGCGCTGTGTCACGAACATAGACTGCTGTCTTCCACCAGGAAACGACAGTTGGTGTAGCTCTGTTGTCATCTGGGTGAAAACAGTAGGGATTATACACACAGTTCATATCGGGAGAAATACGGGGGACTTGTGACCCCGGGAGGAAACCAGGAGAGGGCGATGGAAAACGGGAGTGTTGACAAGTGTGTCGCAATTCACCTGTCTCTATGACGGCACCAACAGCACTGTGTTAAGGTTAGGGTAAGATCTTGATCTTGATTAAATATTGTAAAAGTAACCTGTTTACTTTATTAACATTTAGCCGGTACCAAAAACCTTTTCACTAACCAAAGTGCTTTAGTTCAGGTAAGGTAAATTGCGTCCATCCGTGTGTGGTAGTGTGTAACGGGAACTTTAAAGTTCATCACAGAGGACCCAGATGAAAATGTCTCCGCTTGAGCAATAAAATAATGCTTATTCCCAAAGCTGTATGACTCCACTTCATGAATGTACTTCAGGCAAAAGGAAAAAGGAGAGTAGTCTGGAGGAAAAATCACAGAAATAACTGCAGCTCCTGAGAGGTTTTAAAACGGGTCCAAGTAAAAGCTGTAACACAAACGTAAAGAGGCACAACTCCACAAATACATACAGCGTAAAAACAGTCCAGCTGTCACAAAAATCAGTCTGGACACAAACAAGAACAGAAAAAGAAAAGACTTGTGGTCTTGTCTGGCAATAAGGCGACCAAACCAGACTCCGAAAACATTTCAATCAGGAGAGACTCGTATGAATTGAATGATGATTTATTACAAAGTGCACGAATTATGAATAGTAACAGTCTTTGGCGATTTAGACCCGATGTGACATAATAAGGGGGAAGTGATGCCATAGTTGGATTTAGGATTATTCCCCCCCGCGTCTAGACACTGGTGATGGTGGTAGTGAAGATTGAGGCGGATCCGATGAATGAAGTGGAGCAGGATTGCTCTGATGTGATGAATCTGGAGGTGATGGGATGGTGGAAGGGCGCATCAGTTTGAGCTGATACTGACACTGAAACAACAACAATGTGATTGGTTTAGGGAGATATGGCAAGCTCTGATTGGTCACTGAAAAGAGAGATGCCCATAATCAGCTGACATAGTGATAGCCCATGAGAGAGAGACCCAGAATGAATGAGATTGCAGCCCTAGTCTTCCTGACTGAATTTCCGCATAAGCTTCATTTCATTACGGACTTGGCTTTGTGCATTTGGCCATTGTCATGTTGAAACAGGAAAAGGACTTCCCCCAAACTGCCCAAACGTTTGAAGCACGGTATTATCTAAAATGTCATTGTACGCATTAATATTTCCCTTAACTAGAACTAAGGGACCTAAAGTACACCAATGGGAAGCTGTGCCGTACGTTTGTCCATACAGTCTAGCACCTTAACTCTTAATAGACTTGTTGCATGTAATCTGCACCCCTTGTCTTTCTATCTCTCTCATTTGAACCCACGTCTCCCTCTCTCTCCACTCCTCTTTCTCTCCTTTACTCTGCTGTGATCAGTCATAAGTAGGGTGATTAGCAGGAGAGGGAGAGTGGGAGTGAATCTGACAGAAAGATGGAGAGGGACAGACCGATAGAGAAGGAGAATGAGTGAAGCCCATTACAGCGGGTCTAAGCAGAGATTTATGTTAGCCAGAACGTATTACGGACTAACGGAAGATGAACAAAACGCTGGTGAGGGAGAGCTGGAAGAAAGCCATGCATTATTCAGTGGGTTCCTCACAGCTTTCACATTCCCTCTTCTCCTCCAACTTTTCCTTGATTTGTCTCTCCGTTCCTTTTCTTTCTTGTGCCTCTCCTGCGTTTCAGCCTTTTATTAATTCTCCCTCTCTCTTTATCTTCGTTTGCCTTCGTACGGTACGAGGCCCTTTTCAAGTCTCTGTCGACACTAAGAATCTTGGTTCTTTGACTAGTAGGACTTTTATATTAGATTAGATTCAACTTTATTGTCATTGCACATAGTACAAGTACAAGGAAATGCAGTTTTGCATCTAACCAGAGTGCAAACTAGTAAAGTGCTGATTAAGACAACATATACAGATGAGGATATATGTGATGTATATAAATAGACATATTCATATATACAGATTGCATTTAAAGTGCAAAGGATAGACGTGTGATATTCAGATGAATAAGAGTTAAGTATACGTTGCATACTGATGAAATATTGGATACAAAATGTTGTATAAGAGTATTATAAAGAATAGATTATATATACAGGTGGAGTTATATTTATATCTGAAAGCGTGTCTTATCATGTCTTATACGAATCTTGAGCTATTCATTCACACGTTTGTTTTCTCCCGTCTAGATTATTGTAATTCCCTCTACACATGCGTCAGTCAAGCTGCTGTGAATCATTTCAGTTGGTTCAAAATGCAGCTGCCAGGCTATTAACTAGCCGTCGGTCCCACATTACCCCTGTTCTTGCATCCTTCCATTGGCTTCCTGTAAAATTCAGAATAAACTAAAATATCCTAATGATTACATATAAGGCACTGCATGTCCTCACCCCCAGTTACATTTCTGAACTTCTTGTTCTTGATTCTACTTCCGATCCACAAATCCCGACCTTTTATCCATCCCTCGCTCCGACTGCAAAACAAAAGGAGATCGTGTCTTTGCTGTTTTAGCCCCAACCGTCTGGAATCATCGTCCCATAATCTGATTTGCAGAATCTTCGGACTGTTTTATCATTTATCTGTTGGCAGAAATGGAATATAATATTACAACACAGTCTCACGGCAGTTCGTGAAATAGTCACGAAATGTAATCTATTTGATTTGTGTACATAGAAATGCATTTCCCATTTTCAACAATATGTGATGCACGTGTCAATTTACTACTTAGTTAGGTTTAGGAATAGATCGACTCGGTTAGGTTTAGGCAAAAAAACTACTTAGTTAGGTTTAGGAAAAGATCTTGGTTTGGGATAAAACAACTCTGAAAGTGTCATAACTTAAGTACGGAAGTCACGTGGCAAATAAATCAGCTTTGCTCACAAACAGCGGTCTCCTGGGTGAAGGTCCGGTGTTTTTTGACCCACTCATCCATCCCGACCTCTTCAATCCGAGGCATTCGCTGCTCTATATACTTCCAACTTCACAATTACGTGGATTACATAAAAATTGATTTTGTGCCGACCATCACGAAATAAATGTGAAATTTGTGTCTATGTACATGAATCAACACATAAAATTTCTCCTACACGCTTGGCACACGGGAGAAGTTTCAGTTAGTTGCAATCTGAATCCCCACCGATAGATGCCGCCAAATTATACACACTAGACCTTTAAAACAAACATCCTTATGGCCAGTGTAGATCTCCATCCCTCCATCCATCTTATGTCTTGGTTTGTTTTAGTTTGGTCTGTCTCTCGTTGTGCTGTGTTATATTCGTGTGTGTGTGAAGCACTATTTATATAAATAAAGCTTTACTTACTTTCTTACATATACCTGTGTCAGACAGTCTGTCTGGATACTTAGCATGCAGCCATGATACAAATATCCCACAGCTGCCCAAACAGTAAATCTCACAGAGCAGACACACACGGTACAACCTGGACATGTTAGGACATCCCGTTAACTCCATAATTCATCTGCTTAACAGAAACATCACCATCATGTCCTGAAGAAAAGCTTGTCTTGTTACTAATTTTTTCCAAAGATGTCTCAAAAACAGCCCTCTGATGTCTCTTCTCCAGGCTTTCTGTCTCTTTGAGGACGTCAGATCGGCGGTAAATAATTAAAAACATGCATCACACACACAACCTACGTCTAGGTCGACCCGAGGCTCCGTCTGAGCGAGCGTACGCACTGATAGGGTTTGTTCCATGGCTGCCGACAGCGAGAGCATCACGGGGCGGATGACATCATCTTCCCAGTCATCAGGGTGAGACGCGGTCTGAGCCTTAGGGTCGGCGTTGCATAAGACGCTTTTCACGAAAGCAATCACGCTTTTTCTTTCATTTTGATCAATATATAGTTTTAATCCATACACTACAGTATGTCTGTCCTGCAACATACTGAATAAACACATATTTATAATCATCTCACACACTTTCATTCATTTGAAGTTGTGTTTTTGGTGAGCTGACAGATGTCAAAGCCAATATTTACTCTGTTTTAGCTCTAGCTCGGATTAATGAATACTACCAAAATATCCATAAATTCAGAGTTACAGACTCACTACCACAAAAAATGAGGGAGGGGGGTATAACCAAATAACGGGTGCTCATTTTCATCGATGTTACACAAATTATTTTACACAAAGTTGCTCTGTTTGTTAACTAAAAATTAGTGCTTGTTAGTTATGAAAATGGCGTTGTGAACACCAGCTCACTAACATTACGTTAGCTAGGTAACAGCTTATAGCTAAATTAATAATATTAGCTATATCCAGGAAATTCACAATCATAATGTTATGTTACACATGACCAAACATTTCAAACTGCCAATAAAGTACTCACTTAGTTCATCTTTCCATAAAAAATACTCACCACTGAAATGCCTCTAATGACCGCCAGAAGTTGTCGGAGCAAAGATCAAGGTCCCATAATGCAATTTGAAATGTTAATAAACAGAAATACACCCTTGATTCACAAGGTTTGGACAATTTCTGTTAAAATAAACAGTCATACAATTGTTAATATACAGATATTTCTTCGAGTGTAATTTGGTTCTCACCAACTCCTGAGAAAAACATCTGGGTGTTTGTCAGCTAAATGCTCTGCTGTGTTCCTCAGCTGTCTCTAACCTCTTCAATGTTCTGTTACACTAATTATAAAGCTGTCAAAACTGCACAATATCACAGAGAAAATGATCTGTCGAAGGGGAGAAAGTACTTCTAAACAAACTGAATAAACTGGTGTGGTGGTAAATAACATATTTTTGGGAAACCACAAAAGTTCTGAATTCTTTTTATTTCTTCAATGCAGAACTAACATCAACATGTTTTTTTTCCATCCCAGATAGTTTCATATTGTTTAAGAGAGACGAAAGTCCAATAAGACTGATTTTCTAAAGATGAGCAGCTGAATTTAGAAAAGTATCACTGAAGGGAAAGAAAGCAAGAGCAGGTGTGAAAACAATGACGCTGCGTTTTCAGTTCTCTTCATCAACTGTCCTGACAATTAACGAGACTGAATTGAAAAGTGAAATGAAAAAACGCTGATATTCAAAGACACAACAAACAGCATTACTAAAAAGTTTTATGGTATTTCACGGACTTGGAAACGAAGGGAAACACAGCAGGGAGGGGTGGAGGAGGAAGGAACATACACGTGCATAGGAAATGTGTCGGGTGGCATGTTTTAGTTTGGTGTGCCAGCATAAAGATGGCTGTGATAGATTAATAAAATGATTACGATGATGGAAACCTGCAGGTTTTCTGTTGACTACAGAGCATGTGAGCTGCGGTGGATGTCAGGGAGTTCGTGACACAATGAAATTTCTGTCTGGTCCAAAGTCAAGAGGTTTTATGTGTTGAATCCCCTGCTTCGACTGTTATCAGGCCATTAAATAAACGTTATCAGTCGCACCATAGATGTGGGTCATTAGGGGCCTACTACTTTGTAAAAGTGAAACTTAAAAGCAACACGTTCTGACATGTAAAACTGAATCAAACATCACGTTTTGAACACAAACAAAAAGGCTTCTTTAGGTTTAGGCAACAAAACTACAATGTCTTTAGGTTTAGGCAAAAAAGCAGACAAGGTTTAGGCAATAAAACTGAAACTTATTTAAATTTAGGCAATAAAAAAAGTTTCTTGAAAAACATTGTATTTTGAGTTAAAATAACTACGAACACAAACACAACTACATATTGGTTTTACACAGAATGCAAACCCTGGTCTCCCGGGAGAAAGTCCTGTGTTTTGTGTTTCACACTGCCTATACTACAGTGCCTGACTTCTGCTTCTGCTCCTGTCATAATTACTACGGTTGCTGGAGTTCGCTGTCATGTTCTTTTATACCCTCTTTTGGTGATCTACCATGTGAATAGATGATAAAACCTACCAGTGGGTGTAGTAGGCCCCTATTGACCCACATGTAGCGACTGATAATGCCTATTTAATTGCCTGACAACAGTCTAATCGGCTGTGAAAATTGCCTGCTATAAAAGAATGTGTTTGAAAACGAACATTTACCAAGTCAACTTGGTTAACTGGTTATCTACCACTTGTATAATCACGATATTGCCTGGTTAGGTAAGAATATTTTCTTAGTTGAATTCCTTGTGTTCCTCGCCGACCTGCCTCTTCAAATAATAGATAAAAAAATGCTCTTGTGCAGATTAAACCCTTCCTGTCCTTTCAGTTGGCCTGCTGTTGATCCGTCTTGTCATTTCTCTGCAGGCGTTCATGAGGCCAGCTGTCACTGACAAACCGGGACCTTTGAGCTACAATATCCAGAGGAGACGAGGGACCAAAAGAAGAAGGTTGTTTCCACTCTTCTCTTTCTCTCAGTGCGTACAGACGAGTCTTTCTGCATGTGTTCTTCCAAGGTCACTGCGCGTTCACATTCATTGCTTTTCTCCAGTTGGAACATATTGTACATTTTATTATTGCAACACGTTGGCAGTCCATGAAAAGAGCCTGAATCACAAAAATACTGTGTACAGTTGTATTTTTCTTCTGTTTTCTTACCACCAAAGCAGTACTTGACAACCATGCATGACGCCTCTTCATCCATGTATCGCTTCCTTTGTTAGTGAAGCTTGTTTCTTTCTTACAAAGAGAATTAATACCATTGAACAGTCAAACAAGTTTTCATTCAGCAGCTACAGAGTCGGTCCTGAAATCATCGTTTTCTTTTTTTTACTTGTTCCTTGATATTTCTGTTTTTTTTTTAGCTGACTGTAGTGATGATTGACAGTGTGAGGCCAAAAGTTTATCAGTGCTCCCTCATCAATAGTATCACTGGGTCAGCTTCTGGGACTGACTAATCTGTTTTGGCACCACAAAGCTGATTAGCTCACTTACAAATAGCAGCTCATTTTGTACTCCAGGCAGACTAGTTCAGTGATGAAAACATTGCTTTAAAAATGCAAGACTGCCCACTGTACTTATTCTTGTCTTGAGATATTAGTGCAGATGGGATTTATACAATTTACAACACTGTAATAATCCTCTTTTTAAGACTTGGGCTGCCATATAATGAGCATCTCTGTTTGAATAAGATGCTTTAATATTGTACAAAAACAACTGAAGCAAGCTGGTACCAATACTCCGTATTACTGCTGAGAGTCAGTGTTTTAATCGTATAATAATACAAACTTTCAAGACAATTGTTATGTGCCGCGTTGTGTGTTTTCTTTCTGCTCTCCCTCCCGTGTCTCTTCAGGTGGCGCCCTCCCCCGTCTTGCAGCTGCAGCGAGTGGATGTACGGGGCTGGGCTCAATCACTCATTAGGAACGGACATTACAAGCTGTGTGTGTTTTTTGACATCGTTGGTTGAGACATGAGCACTCAGCCCGTTCTCATGCTGCTGCACAAGGCACTTAAAAATAAAAAATTAAACTTTATTAGATTCATGACATACAGGTACATGCATGAAATTTGACCTCTGCATTTAACCCATCCTAAGGAGCAGTAAGCTGCTGTAAGGCGTCGGGGGAGCAACTTGGGAGTTAAGCGTCTCGCTCAAGGACACTTTGACATGTAGCGCCGGTATGAAACACACCAGACATTCCATTAACTGCAATGTCAACCCAACCCAACAGTAAACGCTCTGAGAAAGTGAATCGGGAGTGTGGTGACGTAGTTTAAAGAGTGAAAAGAGACACACCGGGCAGGCGGGAGGGGAGGTGGATGGGTCCAACATAAAGCTTTAATCCAGGAGAACGCTGTTTGTGTCTCGCGTGTTCCTGTGCATTAACTTTCACTTTCACGTTACAATTAGCTGTTTGTTCGTGTCCCGAGTTCACAACGTTCAGTGTCATTTTCACTTTATGCACGTGGTAGTTCTAAGCCCAACCATGTTGTCCTTTCCTAAACCTACCTATAGTGGGTTTGCTGCCTAATCCTAAAGTGACACAAAAGGGCGAGACAGAGCAGTGGTATGTGACGAGTTGCGATGAGAACGTGTTGCAGTACCGGGGTTGGTAGCTCCTTTTGAGAGGGAACGTGTGTACTTGTTGGTGCTGTAGTCTTTGAGTTATTAGTTGTTTTGTTAACCGGTGCTGTTTTCCTCTTGAGGGAGTAGTTTTCTGTTAGTTTTGTGTCTTCACTGTAAGCATTTAATTTATAGTTAATACATTTCTACTTCTGTTTGTCCTTTCCCTGGGTTTATTGTATTGTTATTACTCCCATCCCCAAGACTCTAATCGGGTGAACGTAACACAATTAAATGTATATTTATGTAAAATTTAATTATTGGCTTAATGGAGAAACCTCAGACGATATTTAGACCTTGCGGCACTCCAATTCTCCACGGAGCAAACAATGTTGATAATAAAATGTGCACATGTTTAATCATTACTATTTTAATTTACATCTACTCCATGACAACCACATTTGTATTGATTAATATGGTTTTAAATACTTCCACAAGCTGTACACAGTTGCCAATATCACACTGATTTTATGTTAAGATATACCAGTAACATTGAACTCTTGTTGTGACCCAAAATAATGAATATCATGTTTGCTTGCACTGAATGTAAATAGGATCAACTTCACAAATACATCCAATCTTCATCAGGGTTGGAGGTGCTTCGTTTACGTCATCAGGATGGCCGTCTGCCCGCGGCACTCTGGCAGAGACTGCGTGTGCTCGTCCAACTTTAAGACAATAAGACGATTGTAGGTGCCACATATTAATTCATAAACGAGTTGATAGTGCTCACGCAGCGACACAACTTTGCACATTTTCAAATGAATCTGATAACACATACATGTACGCACACGTGCCTTCACATCCACAGATCTACAGATACACACACACACATACACTAAACACGAACTGTGCAAGCACAGAGGCTCTAGTCCTGCTAATTTATTCATCATGTTCACACTCTGAAGCTCCTTCCAGGGAGAGGGTGGCAGAGGGAGGGTGAGAGAAAGATATTGACACAGAATTGGAGAAAGGAAACAAAACAAGACAGGAGTCTACAGCCGTGCAGCAGCTCTAAGAGGCTCTACTAAATCACAGTGGTGATAACATGCTTCCAATGACAATCCTGTTCGGCAGGTAATGTTTACCATGTCCAGCATCTTAGTTCACCATGTTAGCATTCTAACATATACTAATACAGGTGAGATTGATGGGAATATCATCAGTTTTGCAGGTATTTGGTCATAAGCCAAAGTTTAGTAGCCCGTTCGCACGAAAAAGCTTCTGAATGCCACGATAATGTGCAAGGTATTCAGCGTGCAATAAGAACACCTTCCTTGCTTTTGGTGTGTCATTTGTACGCCATGTAGTCTGTAGGTACTGACTGCTATGTAAACACATCCGTGTAAATATGTTACGCTCAGAGCTAGTGACTAAATAAAAAGTGAGAAAGACCACTTATGGCAGGTGGGTGGGGAAGTGGATGGGTCCAACAAACACACAAGTGTTTTTGTAAGTTACGTTAGTGATGTGTTTATTGTACTGTTACTTTGTTTCCATATTTATTTTAATTAGTTTCCGTACTAAAATGCGCTCTCATGACACGCTGAATGTCCTTGTAATGTCGTGCTATTTATACGCCTTCCTGTGAGACCAGGACGAGTTTAGACAAATGGTGGCAAACGAATCATTCTGACACATTTCACTCAAAACCACAAAAGTTCACATCATGGTGGAGCTAGAGGAAATGTCATCAAAGTCAATCATGAATGTCTGTATTATGTTTTGTGCCTATCTATCCAGTCAGCCCAGTTGAAGAGTAGTTCGTGAAATAGTCACGAAATTGAATGTATTGATTCATGTACACGTGTCAAACCACAAGTCAAAGTTGATTCATTTGCCACATAACGTCTGTACTTAATTTACAGCACTTCCAGAGTTTTCCAGAGATTTTAACCCAAAACCATGACCTTTCTCTAAAGCTAACTAAGTAGTTTTTGTCATGTACTGTAACTTCCAAACTTAAGTTATGACATTTCCAGTGTTATTTTAACCCAAACCATGATCTTTTCCTTAACCTAACTAAGTAGTTTTATTTTGAAAAGACTGGAGCGCAAATTGAAACGTGCATCATGTGCTGTTGAAAGTCGTGCTGTGCGTCATGAAAAAAAAGCCAATTCATCGTACAGGTACACGAATCAAATCGATTAAACTTTGTGACTATTTCACAAACTGCCTTGAGACGGTGGTGATCCAGTAGTTGTTAGGAGCAAAGCTATTAAGCTTAATCTTGTCACAATTTCTATATTACAAAGTAGTCATTTACTTGTGTTCGCTGCCACAAGTTGCAGTGTTTCAGTGATGACTAACCTGTTTGTGTGTGTGAGCATCTCATCTCTGTGTCTCCTCTCTCCATCATTCCCCTCCCCAGTCTCCTCTTCCTCCCTCCAGCTTCCTCTCTGTATCTCTTTCCACAGACTGCGGCAGCACACAGCATTTATCTACTATAGGAGGCACTTTGCCACAGCGCTCCAAACTGTGTGTGAAATGATTGCGTAATGGGTCTATAGAAGCACCAGTTTGAGGATTAAGGATGTTTTTTTTAACTGGCTCAGTCAATCAATCCTTCCTACTGTACCATCACGCCTTCCTGCTTCCACTCACACATCCACATGCATGGTATTTATACTCGTTTGTCAGTTCATCCCTTTACATGGGTTTGACCTTCATCCATCTCATTCATCAGTTTGTCCTCTCATCCTTTTATCTCCTCATCAATCCATTAATTAACCCCTTATTATTTCAACCTCCTTCATCCTTGCTTCTTTCCTGCCCGTCTCCTGTATTCTGATATATAAAACCGACTCTCTCTGGTTGTGTCTTTATACTTTCAGGGTTTTAGGGTGAAAGATTTCCCGTCATCTCAGATAAATCCCACGCTGTTCTGGATGGAGTGTTCTTGGGAGACCCAATGACCATTTTGCCCTTTTCAGTCTCCTCAGTCTCTTTCACTATTACCCCACTCCTTCAATTCATTTTCCTCTTTTCCCTTCAGCTTCCTTCTCAAATAACAGTAGACGTGAGGCACAAAGCTCAGACGTTTCCTTGCCTTAAACCTTCTTATGAGACATATATGTGGAGTGCTGAGCCATGACCCAAATGGATACACAGAGAATAGAGGATTATAGCAGAGAGAAAGCGGAGTGAAGAGGAGTGGAGAACCACGGCTTGTATTTATTCATTTTGTGCCTCCAACAGAATTGCCTAAAGCCTTTATGTTCATAACCAAACGTGTTTGTTCCAATTCTTTTTCACATGGTTATAATGCCTTTTGCCATTATTCTGCTGAACAGCGTCACACTGGATACGATAATAATTCATTCCATCATCTCACGAGCTCATGCACACAATAGACTATAAATATATAACCGCCTGACCAGCGTGCATTTGCTGGTCATGTGTCACTTAGGGCGCTCGCTTCGTGGAGCTTTAAATCAATGATCAAAGGAACCCTGTGGAGTTCTTTACCATGAGTTGCTATGGAGCAATGTTCTTATGAGTTGGACCCTGGTTTAGTTTGTATCATGCACAAGGATGCACATCCAATACACAATCCTTACATCGGTTTCACACTATTCCACTGATTGATAGCAGGTGGCAGTAAAGCCTGGGCCACATAGGGAACGCCAGCAGCGCGTGGCGGCTGCACAACCTGTTGTTTTGTTTTTTTTGGCGTCCATGTTAAAAGGTTAGAGCAGCCATCTGCGTGTCTTCTAGAGATTCTAGGTCTCGCCTATTTTTACCGTGAGCTGCGTGCGGTGCACAACAACAACAGACAGTGAAAGTGATCATTTGACAGTATATTGTATATGTCTAGATATCTGTAGAATATGTCACAGACATGAAAAGTAAAGATTTATTTTTAAATCAATACCTCCTGCTTCCATTTCAAAATAAAAGCGCTCTAGCATTTTTAGCATATTTAGCAATATTTACAGGACAGTGTTGTAGAAAATGCAGTGACTTGCAGGACTCCATGAATGAATTAAGTACAGGGTTTTAATCGTAGATTTACCCATAAAAGCCATTTTCACCCCTTTGAAATGACAGTTTTTCCTCACCAAAATTTAGCACGTTAAAACATATTTGCGTTAACTTTGACAGCCCTAATATTTATTCCTAATTCATTATTTTTTAAACATTCAAGGGAAGTCTAAATCAAGCTCATTTCTAACTGGAACACCCCGGAGGTTTTTGTATAAATCTAGTATGTAAAAAAGGAAACAAGCTATCCAATTGAATTACTTCTATCAGTGGAGAAAAGAGAGGTGCTTATTAATAATAATAAAAAAAGATGTCAAGAATCTTAAAGGCCCTCCTATCACACCTGCCACATTTATTAACTGTAAACATGTGCAAGTTGTTGGATCAAGTATTCTGTTTGAAGCTTTGCTGAGGTCATTATTCAGATCTACATGTATTCTCATGTGAATGCATGTACATGCAACACTGCAGTGATGTAAACACATGCTTTTTTTGTTTGATGTAGATCTGCAGAAATGGACACACACACACAAACACACTAATATTCGTACTCATGTAATGGAGAGATACATAATCATTCATGCACACAAACACAAATGCATTACTTAATATGATTTGTAGTATTTTTGACACAAACATGTACCATTTCGTTTTCATGTCATGGTCACACACCCACACACACACTTCCATACATACTCAGAATAGCATTGACACAAACATGCCACACTTTGGTATAATGATCAAGCACTCGTACATCCATCTGATGAATTCATAATCAGTACAGTTTGTAATACTGCCGGTGTTGATTTGGCTCCAACATACTGGACAGCGTGTTCGAGTGATAAATATTCAGCTCTTTCTCTGACTCCTGTGATAAAAAGATTTTTTGGCACCGTACATTGTGTGCTTCAACCCGATGAGTCACCTTCAGATTTTAGCTTGCAAATATCTCCTCTTCCCAAGTTATTTCACTTTTATGACCGATGCTTCTGCAGTGAGAAAAACCTGCCTTTTGTGGAAGGCATGAACATCAAAATAGTGGTAGTAGTAGGGATAGAAAATGTAATAAGACTGGACTGTGTAGCTATAATGCAGCAGGAGGACTGGTGCTGTTATATGGGATTATTTAGATGTATCCTTATGCTAATGCCTGATTTGCACAAGTAAGAAAAATTGAATCAGAAGTAGGATTCTCTTATTTTTCTCTAATTCATTTTTACAAACAAGTTTTAAGAGAGAAATATAAAACACTTTGTGAATGAGGCCCACTATGTTCTGGTCCAGCAACAGAAATGTGGCAACACATGTGACACTAGTGTGTTTCCATCCAAATGTAGCACAAATTTGAATCAAATTTCGAGAAAATCTCGCAAGGGTTGGCAAGTATGCGCACTCACCATGTTGACATGTTCTTCATCAGTCATTTACTGGCTGATTGGAGCTTCTGACAGCATCAAGAATAAAAACAAATGTGTTGTTGTTAAGAAGAAAAAGAGAAGCCCAAGCATACATGTATATTGCTCTCGTGATGTGAGCAGATATCTGAGTAGATCTGAGTATTCTGGCTTCAGTTGTATGCGTTAAAATCTTCTCATATTCATTTAAATCAGACCTTCCTCCCTCTGAATCTGCAGAGAGGAGTGACCTTGAATTCCACTTGATTGTACTCACTAATCTTCTGCCGTCACCTCTTGTTGCCTGTGAGCATCCCACTGTTGTGTGTGTGTGTGTGTGTGTGTGTGTGTGTGTGTGTGTTTGTTTCCTGGATAAATACCACAAAGAGTATGTTTGTGTGTGTTTAAATTAGTGACATTTAGAGAAAAGAGTAAGAAGGGGAAACACAGAGAGAGAGAGAGAGAGAGAGAGGTGACCCACTCAGCACCATGGTAACAGTTACCGTGACAGCCGGAGGAATAGGATGGAAACTAGGAGATTCCTGAAAGGATTGGAGAAACCCTCCCTCTGGTTATCGTTCTCTCTCTTTCTTCATGTTTCACCCTCCAGGGGAACAAACCTCAGATTGCCGAACCCACCCTCCCCTCCTCCCTTGGGAGCTCCCGCTAATGGGTAGTTGCCAAGGTCACCAGTGCTCCCATCCAATCAGGATACTTCCGTGTATCTCCTTCTTCCTGCTTCTTAGTCATTTGACCTCCATGTTGCTCAGGGCAGCCAGCTCACAGCGGCTGTTGTGATCTCTCCAGTGACATGAAAGTCAGGTCACGAATTGAAATTGGCCGTTAGTGATACTTGAAGTCATGGAGTTGATCCCTGGGTGCTGCTGGCATCTATCTACGCACCACAAACAAAGGTTGGAAACACACACATAAGAAAAGGCAGTGGAACAACATAAAATCCCACCACACGTTTAGATTTCCTTTCAGCGTACATATTAGTTGTGATTATATGTATTTAAAACTCAAAATATTCAATAGACAAGCAGATCTGGACATCTACTTTGTATTATCACGGTGTCAGCTATGTTGACATCAACTTGTCAGATAAGTATAGTGCATTCACTTGTCAAAGGTCAATATCCGACCTAACAGAGTCAGGACTCCATTGATGAAATTCAAATGTCACATTAAGCCGATGCATACAAATAGCTTTGGACAACAATAACTTTACCACAATGTGTAAAGCTTAGCGTAATTTGGTTCTAATTATAGGAGAAGTAAACACTGCGTTCAACTGGTACACTTCTAAAAAAGTTGAATTACCTGCAAGCAGAATATTGTATTCAGTGTACAGCAAGTCAGCTGAACGATTGTTCAGAATAAAACTAGAATACAAAATAGAATACATTTCTGGTATCTGTCATTTTCATCTATGAAAGAAACTCATTTCACATATAATTTTTGCTATTTAGAGTGCAAAACCTTTGAAGCTCAATATCTCAAAACCACTCAGAATGCAGACAGAACCTTATAACTCCAAGGTGGCAAATTGAGGAGTGATACACAACAAGAAAGTATATTTTTTGGCATTGTAGGCCTTTTATTAGACAGCTGACAGTAGAAGGATGGCAGGAAAGGAGGGGAGAGAGAGATGGGACAAAGATCTCCGGCCTGACATGAACACAGGATGTGGTTGATCAACCCGGTCCCACGGGAAGGCGTATGAATACCACGGTGTTACACGGACATTCTGCGTATCATGAGAACGCATTTTAGCCACTTCTTGTGTCATTTGTACGCAATCCAAACGTCAAAAAGTTGGATTCAGGCAAGAAAACCACTTAGTTAGGGTAAGGGAAAACGTCATAGTTGGGCTAAAATAAGTACGTAAAATAAATATAATATGTACGAAAACAACGTAAACCAACTAAGGAAAACACGTCACTAAAAAATATGTGACAATCGTCATGTGACAAACGTCACTAATGTAACTTACAAAACAAAACACCGGTCAAACATAGTCTCAAACACGAGTCTCATGTATACGTGGATGTGTTTACATTGCAGTCAGTACAGGATACATGGCGTATAAATGACACACGGAAATCAAGAAAGTCGTACTTGTGGCACGCTGAATGCCTTGCACATTATCGTGGCATTTATACGCCTTTTCATGTGAATGGCTAGGTACACTTGAGGCCATAAGGGCGTCACATTAAGAATGTTATATACACTAATCTATGACTTTTATATATTTGCACTGGGCTGTTACTCTAGATGCTTAAGGGCATATTCAGTTCCAGGTATTCCCATCTCCAGTATCTGTCCTCTGGGACCTGAGGGTTCAACCTTGTGATGTATTTCTTGATTGGATAAGAACAGGTATTGTATTGGCGTTTCCCATTGGATTCCAGGGGTCAAAGGCTGTCTAACGACCTGTCGTCTTCAATATGACTGGTCGATGTTGCAGAATTCCTAAAGGCCGGGTTGTCTGGCAGCATGTCAAGGTGCTCTTCAAATGAGTGTTAAGGACTCAAAGAACATGGACCGACATACCAACAAGCCCACTGAGGGACACTGCAACATAAAAAGAAGGACAACGAATTGGAGAGCAGGGTTGGATTCTAATAGAAGTGTGAACCTTGCTCATAGCATAGCACCATCATTGCCAGAAGCCTATAAAGTGTGTTTTCCCTGTACACATCATGCTAAAGATAAATGCATTTATGCCGGTCTGTATAAAAATGTGAGCCAACTGTCACCGGCAGTAACAAAGGAAGAAAATTGATCTGTCCTTATGGATTGAACGAGAGAAGGCATCTCACGTGCCAGAGGTTTAACTCTGCCTCATAGCATCCCTTTGTCTTTCATTTTCCTTCCCTCCTGCGCTGTATACACGCCAATAAAGCAAAACCATCATAAAAAAAACAAAAGACAAATAAAGAGCAGAGAATAGAGACCATTAATTTGCCCGCTGTAATGTCTCTGTTGATTACACTCATGTTTCTCCTCCAACCTAACCGGGTGGATAGTCTTTTACACATGAGCGCTTTAATTTAATTGCATTATTTCAGCATCCCTATTATGCTGTTGTATTAGCGGAGTATGATTGTACTCATTCATTTTCCTGCTTCTTGTTCCCAAGTGGGAAAGTACGAGCTTGACCTTGAGAGGGCGCGCTGTGGTTCAGCAGATTAGGGCGTGCTGCCTGCACTCCGTTGTGGTTACACACCACCTCTTCTTTCCTAACAAATCAATCACAAGCCCTGGCTTTGGCTTGTGCTCCAACAAGAAGAAATTTCACGTATTTGTCTGCAGTGACAGCTTCCTCTTATACTGTAATTTGATTGGTGCAATATCTGTGTTGCCGGGCACTATGGAATAGTTTTCTCTTAACAGCCTAACAGTTAGTTAAGCCGCCGGAGGGCAACATTTATGATTTCAGCGCTCTCTATGTTATCAGTCCAGCCGTCCAATCAGGGAGAAGCAATCAAGAGCACCTGTGATAAATAGTTGGCCAGATTGTCAGTTGTGGATTCCTGCTGAACATCATGCCATGTGACTCTCGTTGTTGTGTTCAACCTAACTACAAGTTAAAGCCTTGATGAGGGCTTAGTATGTGAACTAGTTGGGGCATTTTGTTAATTCCCTGGAGACTGGGTCAGGTATAGTTTCAGGGACTGATTAGAAATTATTCTGTCGACAAACACTGGGAGCAGGGATGCCGATTTACTGTTTCCGTTTTTCAGCAGGTAAAGGTAATTAGTGAGGTTTTAGTTGTATTTTGGTTTTCCTTTTTTTGTCATTATTTGATTCAAACAGCATCCACCGGCCCTTTCATTTTCCTTTGTAGTCTGTTTCCTTCGTCATTCGTCCGCGTCATTTATTAACAAGTAACTTAAATTCTGCTGCGTTGCTAGCTAACCTAACCTGACCAAGTAGATTTGTTGCTTAAGTGAACCTAAAATCAAAGTAAACCTGCGTTGGAAGTTTATTTTGAAAATAGACTGTATGCATGTACAACACAGTCTCACGGCAGTTTGTGAAATACTCACGAAATTTAATCTATTTGATTCTTGTATGTAGACATAAATTTCCCTTTTCTAATGACGCTCAGCTCGACTTTCAACAACACAACAAGTGTCAATTTCTGTTACAGTCTTTTCAAAATAAAACTACTTAGTTAGGTTTAGGAAAAGATCGGGGTTTGGGTTGAAATTACACCAGAAGTGCCTGAACGGGTTAGGGTTAGTTCCGTGACAATAACAACTTATTTAGCTTTACAAAAAGATCGTGGTTTAAATTAGAATAACTCTGTAAGTGTCGTAACTTAAGTACGGAAGTTACCTGCCTAATAGATCAACTCACACGAGACACAAACACCGGTCTCGTGTAGTATTGTGTTTTTTACCCACCCATCCATTCCGACCTCCTCCCTATGTGACATGCATGCCACACTTCTCTCTTTCTCCTTCTGACCTTTTGATGACCGCCTCATTATCATCATATTGAGCCATTAATGCTATTGTTGAGAAAATGAGCCTGACCTCCTGAATGCCAACTTTAGATAATCATCAAACAAAGCATTGTGCATCATATTATTGTTTAGCACAGTATTTATTGTGTAGGAATGAACTCATTCAGTGAAGGTCAGGCTCCAGAGGGAAACCCGAACACACAGTTCTCTCTCAGCTGTATCATCACTGAAAAATACATCTAGTCACAGTTATCAGGCTCTAACCACCGACGAAGAGGAATCATCATCCGTAGAAAGTCACAGTGAATCCGTGTTAGCTGATAAACATAATCCTTGTCTTCCTTGAGCCTATTTGCAGCCTACGCGTGAAAGAGAGAGAGAGAGATTTGATATCTGACATAGTAAATGGAGTGAATGGAGCAACAAATTAAGCCAACTTACCAATTATCTTCTGTCTCATTGGGGCCGGAAACACACTTCCAGCACTCTCATCTTCATTTCTTCATTAGTGAGGAAAGAAAAAAGGTAAACAGCTGCAAAAGAATAACACACACTCAGAAACAGGCAACATATCAACACACACACACTTAGCTTATGAGTTTACTGCAGAACTGACCTGAAAAGTAGAAGAAACAACTGGTGGTATTACCGACAAATGTTGCCTGCAAATGGTCTGATCTGTCCAGCATCTTTAATATTCTGAGATTGGAGGTTTTTAAGAGACTGGAGCAACATAGTTTGTTTCATATGTGGCGACAGGGTGTTGAAATGGGCAGACGACGAGAGGATCACACAGATCCAAAACAAGAGGAGACCATACTGGGTGTAGCATTGTTGTCAGAGAAGCCAGTATTTCCTATCATGGTGATTTTATGATTTATTACACTGAATATATTACTTTAACCCTTATCAAAAATAAGTTTATTCAAGTGTGCTAATAGTATTCTTTTAAACTTAAAATAAGAGATTATACTTTCACTTTGCTTTTAATCTACTTATCAGAGATGTATTTGTATTACATTATTTATATATATATTTTTATTTATTTTATTAAACTAGTAGTTTACTGAATATACTTTAAAGTGCCCTTTCATGAACTATAAATTGGGCTAAAAGTATAAACAAATATATTGCAGTATAAAAACTATTAAACTAGTAGTTCACTGAGAGTATACTTTAAAGTGCACTTTCATAAACTAAGAAGCGGGCTACCAGTGTAAAACCAGTAAACTATCAGTACAATACTTACATTTAAAGTATACTTTTATAAACTAAATTAGTCCCTAGAAGTATTGAAGTAGTACACTTAAATGTATAAAGTATCTGTGTACTTAATTGCAGTACAAAATAAGGCTTAAATGTAAACTAGTTGTGTACTTTTAAGTACACTTAAAAGTATATTTTTATAAAGTAAAAAGTGTGCCAATTTAATCCCAAAAAGTATTAAAGCAGTACGTTTAGAAGTATACTACCAGTACATTGATGTTAGTATACTTACTACATAATATATACTTGAACTTTACTTAAGTATACTTCATAAAATAAACTTGAAGTATATGATACGATACGATACGACACGACTTTATTGTCAGTTTGCACTGAAATTCATTTTGCATCCATGGGCAGCTCAGTTTGAGAAAAAGTACACATCCAATAGACTGTTACCATAAACAGACAGACAAGTAAGACCCATCAGACAAAAGAACAAAACACATCCCCATTATTCATACACTACATAACCCATTACAAAAATGACCATCTGTCCTCTGGATTTGCATTCTTTAGCAGCACATTAATTATCATTTAGCATTTAGCAACAAGATGGACTGATGGACAAAAGCGTTCTTTAGCCGGATGCGGTTGAATGTAGGGACTCTGAATCGCCTCTTGGAGGGCAGAAGTTGATATTCCCCATTTAAAACATGTAAGGGATCAGAAGAGATGCTGTATACTGCTTTTTCGTAAGGGAATAACCACATCAGCTGCAAACATGTTGAGTAAAGTGTATTAGTACGCACCTGTGTCTCAAGCTGCTCTTGAGCAAGGCAATTAAACTGCAGGTTCATTTCCATTGTTGATTGTCTTGTCTCTCTCTGCGTCCCCTTCTAGCAAAACATCCTCCTGTATAGTTACAATAATTGTTGAGGTGATTAAACTCCAATTATAAACACATTACATATCACAAAGACACCTTTATAGAAATAAATGTTTGACTAATTGAACTTCTTACCAGAAGACGGCGGACTGCTCAGACACAGCGTGCAGACGGAGGCGGCTGTTCATTAGAGATGTGAGAAATAGATGAGAAGGTGGCGTAAAGAGCATCTTAATCAATGATTCATTCTCATGAGCGTTTATGACAGGTTCTCGTTTGTGTAATTAGTTCTTGCTGAATGAACAATGAATGATATTTGCCTTTCTGGAAGTATTTATTTGTTTATTTAGATAATTTCTAAACTCTTGCTCCACTTTGACTGACGAACGGCGTTCTTGTAGTTTGAAAAGCATTTTGTCACATTTCCTTTTTTTTTATTATTCGCTCTTTGAAACTCTCACTGCAGCTTGTGTTGTGTCCTGACACTGTTTTGATTAGCAGGTGTTTTGATTAACATGCTATGTAATTATGAGTATTCACACATTACCAACAGTGTTCTGTTCTTTTGATTGATGTGTTGTTGATTGTGAAGGTCCAGCGTCATCTTATTACAATAGTACATTTGAAGGTACAATACACTCATTACTTTAGCTTTTGCACTTTTAAAGCTGCAGTGGGTAGAAATGGAGCAAAGATGATTCCTGACATTCCTGAAATCCTGACAGTAGTGCATGAGACACTGAAAAATATCATGTTCCCCTGTGTCCTCCGGTGCTCCTAATGGCATCTACAAGATTTCACAGACCGGAGGAAAACAACCAATCAGAGCTGATGTGGAGCCTTGTTGTCTCTGAGCAGCTGTCATTTTTTAAAGCCTGAAAACAGAGCCATGAGGAGGTGCAGAAGTCTAGTTTTCTCTCAGAAGACTTGAATTACAACATGCTGAAAGGTTATTATGGAATTTAAACCCAATGATGCCAAAAGATCTGCCTACTGTCAGTTTAATATGTGCAATGAGAAGTTGTAAAAGTAGAAGTTAATCCAGAAAGACTGATTGCGGTAACTTGTTGTTATGTGACCAATGAATTATTTATTTCTCTTCTTGACCCTTTCCTTTGAAGCTTTAAATGCATGTTGGAAGGAGAGAGAAGAAGGAGATGTTTAATTCAAGGTCAAAGTTAATATTTTAGCAGTCATTTTCATACCGTATCGTAGTGGTAGAGTACATATGAAGTGTGGCCTGCGGAAGACTTCCCTCTATATTATATGTGACCTATATCTAATGGCAAATCTGATCATCACTTAGGAAAGGGCACTACATACATATCTGTTTCTGGATAATGAGGAATTCAAACACACACACACACACTCTTCTTTTCTTCTCTCTAGCACAAAATCCCTTACACACACACACACACACACACACACTAACATAAGCACACTTTTAACAGACACACATGCATATACTGTACAGCCGACTGTCTCTGCTGGTGATAATGAGCTACACCGTCCCTCTGTCATGTTGAGTTATATCTCTCGTCACCACACCAGTCCAGTCCTACACTCCCACTGTGTGTGTGTGTGTGTGCGTGTATGTGTGTGTGTGTGTGTGTGTGTGTGTGTGTCCTCTTCCCTTGCAGAGAGAGCTTTTACTCTCCTCAAACTCTATTCATCCACCTGTTTCTCCTGACAGAACATGTCTGCTTTAATAGGCCTTTAAAACCTATACGTCTCATGGAGCTGCATTTCACTGGACACAAAGCCAACATATTTCTGATCCATCATATATAGATGATATATAACTGATTATTAGCCTACAATATTATTTAAGAATTTCTTCAAACTTCTGTGTTGTTGCTGTGGAGAAGCGGCCAGCCTCCCACGCAGCATGAAACATCTCCTTCATTCTTGTTTGGCAGTGGAAAAAAGTGATTCAGTCCTTCTCTGAAAAGTTCAACCTTCCAGAGCTTTTAAAAGCACTCTGCTCTGCTCAAACCGCTGCCTCATGGTGCTCCGCTTATTTAAGAGCACCTGCCTTTTCTGTGCCTTGTGTGGTGGAGAAATAATTGTATGCATGAAGAGAGACAGACTGTGCTGAACAATAAAGAAAGGGCAAAGGGAATTCAAATCTGATTTTAAATGGAAGGAAAAGAATAATTATTGGCAGCTAATAGCCGGATTTTAAACTACAATGTGCGGCTCCGGTGTCCTCCGAGCTGGACGCATAACGTCGGTCTGTACGTGCAGCCGTATAATTATCATGTTATTGTGGACAAATATGTCGAAGATTTGAATGTTTGAAGGTCTTACATTTGAAGGATCCTCAGCAGAAACAAGACAAGGGGAAGTGGGCGGTAAAGAAAATTGAAAAATAGCGTCATTCTCCTATTCAGCAACCACTTAATCACTGCTGTAATAGAGGGTAATTACAGAAGCTTACGGACATACATGTAAACTCTACATGCTGACAATTATAGAGAAAAAAAGAGAAGGTGAGAGGGCAGAGAGGAAATGAAAGGAAAAATTATGCAGTTTCAAAAATGAGAAAATATGACAGTAGGAATACAGGATAAGGGAGCGAGGAAATAACACGGGAGAATCAGACATTTTGCAGATAAGGGACATTAATTGAATTAAATTTGCCCTTACCATTCAATGTTTCTTTGACAAGAATAGAAATGTGTGAAGGCTGGCAGTATAATTCAAATAAAATCAAACCTGGCATGTTAATGATGGCTTAGCATCAAAAATGAAACACCGCTTCTGGCTTCAATCAGCGCATTGTGAGGCTGGGGATCTAAATATTCCAGAAATTCATAGCTGATCATTCACTGCACCTCAGTAGTCAAACAACAAATGGACGGTTTTATGTACGGGCCAGATTTTCTCATGACAACAGCCCTACTTCTGAAAAGAATGCTACTACACAAATAAATCTGATGTCGAAGTGAGTAAACCAGAGATACGAAGCATATCATAGTTTGATATTTAGCGTATTAAAATGGCATAGATCTTCTCATCTTAGCCACAAAGCAAATGATACCAATATGTGAAACCAGTCCTTTAGCAGATACACATGAGACTGGTACATTTCCTTACTGTAATTTTACGGCTTTTCTATATGGTGAGGGATGGGCAAAATGTAATCTGAGAACCGCTTTAAGAGTTGTATTGCTGCTCTGAAACTACAGCACTTTCTATAGGACTCTGGTTTAAAAGAGTCAGACAACAAATAGAAAGTTTTTTTTTAATTGTCCATCTGTCTTGTTGCTGCTGGTTTCTTTTTTTTGTGTATTTGTCTTTTGTTACGAAGCGAGTTCAACATACTAAGGGTATCTTCTCCTTATCTGGCTCTAACTAACCCTAACAACTGAGATCCTGCTCAGCGGTCCTACGACGCTGGTTATCAACTCGGTAAATCAACCCAGGGTTTCTCAATTTGTGAGCACATAAAAGGGCCGTTGTTTGCAGCATCTGACCAATCACAAACATGGACAAGTCTACTGTCAGCACAGTGGCACTGTGAGAGAGCTGGAAAGCATTCTTTTGCATGTCCAACACCAGTTCAACACTCCAAATGTAACGTTAGTCATACTCCAGACCTACAGTATGCTCAGTCTGTCTATCTCACACTGACTGACTGAATAACGACATCTGAAAAAAGAAGTTTTCAACTTCCTGAAACTGAACAATCACACCAACATTACATGTTGATTAGCCAGGTATACAGGAGTGATAAAGATGGTTTCAACTTCTCTTTCAATCCACTTTTGTATTTATTTTTTTATCCTGTCAGGCTGTTTGACTGACTTAAAGACTGTCAGGCTCTCTGCTGGCCTGGCTGGCAGACTCGTTTATATTCTACCTGCCAATTTCTTCTTCTTGCCTGTCTGCCTACCTACCATCTGCCTCCCTCACAGCTTTCTATTGAGGGAAAAAGAAGAAATAACACCAGAAACAAATACTGTAAAGATGCCTTCTTCTGCAACAATCAGTAAGAAGCATACATACTTTATTTCCACCTGTAGCTCATCATTCTTTCACATTGTGGCACAATACCATTGGTGGTGTTCAAAATGTCAGACTACAAAAAAAAAAATACTTGTCAAAAAAGTTGACAAATAGTGCATGCTTCTTTTGGCACTCGGTGCTATTGCAATTTTGAATTTGGAGCAAAGACAAAACATTGCTGTGGAAAACAAAGTTTGGAGGAGGACAGGGCAAACTGGATTATGTGAGTTGACAGATATATTATAGTGGCAGACTGAGCTCTGCAGAAAAATGACAGCACTGGTGTTTGCTTTGTTGAAATAGATTTCGGTAAACAACAGGTTTACTTTCACTGCCAGAACAAGGAAGAAGTTTGGTGTTATTGTAGCAGAGTGGGGTTTGGATTTCAAGGTGGCGGATGGGTGTAGAACGTATGTTTAACTTCTACTATGGAGACTGTTGTTCATGTGCCGTCTCCCGACCACCAGCAGCCATCGCTGGTGTCCAAACATGGGGTGGCCCTTCTTGGTGGTGGCAGGGGAAAGAAGAAACCCCACAAACTTTTTCCTGTGTCCAAATTCCTCCCATTTTGCACGCTTCCAACCCAGTTGCCAGAAATAATGTTGGCATCAGACGTTTCTGCAAACCACGGATACGCTGAATGGCGAAACCCAAGATATGTTTCATATCAGCCCCGTATCACGCTTGCAGAAACATACAATGACACGTGGTTTATGTTGTGAACCGATTGGTTATGGTTAGGCAACAAAAGTACTTTATTAAGGTAGAAAAAAGATCATGGTTTGTGTTCAGATTATAATGTAACAACTTAACAACGTAACGTAACTGTAACTGTGACAATGCAACAAAACAACTATAGTTAGTTTTAGGAAAGAAATGCATGGTTCGGCTTAAGACTACTACATTTGTACAGTGAAAAATGCAGGGAACGTTGTGAGCAGGGGACACGAACAAACAGCTGATTGTAACGTGACGCACAGGACATGAACAGCGGTCTCCTGGATGAAAGCCTCGTGTTTGTTGGACCAATCCACTTCACCTCTTTTCACTACTTAAACTACATCACTCTGACTTATTCTGGCCGATTGCAAAAACGTCGCCAGTTTGCAGAGATGTCCAATATCAACATTTTTTCCTGGCGACTGAGCTGATGCTTGAGATGCTCCAACTCCAGTATTGTGGAGGGACTTCTGTTTTAGAATGAACAACTTATTTTATTATATCAGTATGAAGACGTTTAGGTTTAGACAGACAGCCTCCTGACCTTCTGCTGCACTGCGTGGTTTGCTAGCTGCACAGCAGAGGACAGGAAGGACCTGCAGCGGGTGGTGAGGATGGCAGAAAAAGTGATTGGGACCACATTACCCCCCCTCAGTGACATATACGTTGGCCGGCTCCGCAAGAAAGCCATCTGTATTCTTAAGGACCCCACCAACCCTGGACATGGACTGTTTACTCCCCTTCCCTCAGGAAGGAGATACAGGACAATTAAAACACACACAAACAGACTACGAATAGCTTTTACCCACAGGCCGTCAAGTGTGTAGAGCCCCCCCAAAGACTGAGGACAGTAGCTGCTGAACCAGGGTACCCGGGTATGCAGGAGTTATTAAGACTACTTAAAAAGCATTTTGATTCACAAATGAAATCCTCTAAAGCACAAAGTGTTTTTTCTGTCATTAGCGTTTACTAGTGAATGCCTTGGCAAATGTAGCTTGTTGCTAAGGAAGTGGTTGGCTTCTTGTTCTATTTCTCAGCCTCCAGTTACAAATCCTTGTTAACTTTTCTTCACCTCCCATCACCCTTCAAACTTTGGCCCAAAACCCACTCGGCTCTTGAGTCGACTTCACAATGAGGACAGGATTTGCTGTATGTGCGAGCCAAGGATGAAGTGTGTTGCCATGGAAAGAGACGCTTTCTGGATCTCTTTTTCCTTTGCAAACAGGGAAGGTTGCCCAAACTACAAAAAAAGCCTTTTATCCAAACAACATTCTGCTACAATGAATGATGGGAGCTCTCAGTCTGCACTGAGGTTTCAGCATTCAGCAGCGGGGTCATACAGCAATAATCTAACAACTGCTACTTGCTGCTGCAGCTGTGAGTGTTAAATCACTATGTATAAAACATATGATGAAAGGTTTTGTTCCCTGTAATTAGAACAGCTCTCGACGTTTACCTACAACGTACAAAGTATATTTCTCCCAATGAAAGTATTGATGTCCTCAATGTTCCTCAACACAGAAACACAGCACTCTCCTGGGTAAATTAACGATATGAAAGGTTTATGATTTGGACATGAGTTTTAATTTTTTCAACTCCTTCTCTGAGAGATCATGTTTTCTCCGTCGGTTTGTTGGTGAATGTGTCTTAATGTGTGACAGAATGCTTCACCTCTTAAGCCCTCTTGGGTGCTGGAAGGTGTGGTTCACCTAGACAGACATACCCAAAATAAATCAAGAATAGCTCCACAACTACCAGGTTTATATGCATGATCTTGGTCTCTATGGATAGGTAAGACCTCAGAGGATTCATCCCACGTGTAAGAAACATTGTGACTGTTACTATGCCTGAGTAAATTGCGATGAACCAAAGGAAACATTTTCATTTTTATCCTTGCCTAAAATGTTTTCTAGATTAGACAGTGGATAACACCATTAAAGCAATGATGCCATGCACAGAGATGAATTCATTCATTCAGCAACTCCTTGACTATAACTGTACCAAAGCAGATATAAATAACACAAAGCACATAGATTCTACAAAGGTTTTAGTGAGGATAGGACCAGACGGACTCTCCATTTGGCCACTTGGATCACCAAAGTGTGCCAAATGGGTTTTCTACCTCTTGAAAGGGAATCTGGCTATAAAATACTCCTGATATCCACTACAGGAGGCTCTGTGCACACAGTGGAGCCTTTGGCCATGACATTTACCCTGTGCATCATCACATTCTACCATTGTGCACAGTATAACATCAATAGTTAAATGTCTGAAATAAGGTCTGTGGTTAACACAAGCTGAAGAGATTTTAATGTTTTGTTCTACGATATAAGATATGTCAGTGAATACCACACTCATGAATTTTGAATCTTTTACATGTCTTAAAAAAGGCAGTTTCTAACAAGGGGCTAAATGAGATTGTAATTAGGCCTACGCTTCAAATATCATAAAAGTGGTGTTCATTTGTGAAGATTATTTTAGGGAACAAAACGTGTAAATATCACCACAGAGCTTATTTTCTGCAATAATCCAAAACCCAATGGAAAAATCCCGTTAGCTTTTGGTGGAGGGAACCCAGGGCGATGCTAACTTCCTGGTTGGCCTACAATAATATGTCATCCCTGCTATCCCTCTATTGTATATGAAGAAAATATATCATATGACGTACTGTATACACAATGGAAATGAGCAGAGACAGAAGACAAAATGAAGAGGCAGAGGGAGAATTGTGGATGTTTGACACGAGGGTCACGGTGTCTTGGAAACATTTCCTGTAGTTTTATAACTCCATTTACTCCTGATGACAGTGTGTCAGCTGGTCATCTCTCTATATCTCTCTGTGGAATGACAGCCGGATCACGAGGAGTAATTGCCGTCCTCCTCAGAAGTTCACACTAAATTGTTTCACCAGCCCGTCTCATCTGATATCATCTGTCTTGTAACGTAATGACATTTAGGACTCTGTCATCCAGCAGCTCTGCCCAGCAAATTAACTGGCCAATGTCTTCATCCCGGGAGGATTAACAGGGCTAATCAAGCAAGAGGAAATGGTGTAATGTTCAAATTGTGATACACAGATAGAGATTAATAACACAATTCATTAATAGGTGGAAGGTCAGCCAGAGGCTAAGCTGGAGATTGCAAGGGAATGTGCAGCGCTCACAGATGGTTGCAATGTGTTCTCGTGTGAATGAGAGAGAGGGAAAACTGCTTTTATTAATGAGTCTTTCCGTGTGCACTGAAGCCGCTCAGCACTGCAGTGAGTCAACCTTGTTTCAGAACAGCGACAGAAACGCCACAACATGTCAGCTGAATTATGAATGAGTGTGCGCTTTGCGGCAAAACATGTGCAGCTCACACAGAAGCACAAGGACCGGCGAACGGAGCACATCAGTGATTGCTGAACACTCACAAGCAGACACAAGCAAAGCAAATACACACATACTGAATGCATGTTCACACGTACTGTACACAGACTGTACACAGTCACCTGAAGCTTATTGCATTGCACATTGGATTCCTGTTATGTTATGCTGGTTGGACACATGCTTGACATATATTCCTGCACTTGTGTCAATCGCAGGTCTTATGTGTTGGGATAGCCTACATATTACACCCTCCAAACAGAATGCAATGCATCAGTGACATAATCAGTTTAATTGCATTGTTTTGTATTGGAACAAATACTTAAATAAGGTGACAGCAGGCTGGAGGGAGAACAGAAGGAGCCTGAAAGTTTACTTAGGCAACTGTTGGCTGTATTGTTTGTCATTTTCAGTAAATATCACAGTATAAAACCTGTTTTCTGTTTAAAAAACACAAACAGCAGAAGAAGATAGCAAGTACTACTCCTCATCTTTTAAGTCGCTACGTCTCTAGTCTGATCGTCACCGCACAGCTGATGGTGGTTTGTTTACATGATGTAACAGCATATTTAACGGGGTGTGGACAGAGAGTGTCCGATGTTATTGGGCTATAAGTAAATAAAAAGACCACAATTCTATCTTGTTGGTTTCTTATTCTGTCAATAAGAAGACACAACAAGGTTGATATTATTCATCATTACATTAAATTATTAGTTCAGTGTTATTATAAAAAATATAGATGCATCTGAACCAACGCAAACGGCGCCTGTGAGGAGAACAGTAAAACAATATGGGAAAAAAAATTAAAAAACATAAACCTGCAAGGATAAGCTGTACACGTTATGATACTAGATACAACCCTGTCTCCTATTTACGATCCCATACAACTAAAATGTATTCTCAATTACGTTTCGAGGGTAACATATTTTCTCCCGGTTTCCAGGCATAGTTTTAAACAGATTTAAACACGTGGTTGACGTTGTAAGGTTAGGCTTTGTTAGGTTTAGTAAAACAAACATCATAGTTTGGCTTAAAATGACTATGTTTGTTACGCTATCAAACTACGGACGTAAAATAAAATAAGTGAACATTGACTTTTAGTTTCACACAGGTCTCCCTACGCGGATTTCTGTGGACTGTCATCACAAACGTATTCATGATACGTCAAAAACAAATGTAATCTGCGACAAAATATGTTTCCCTCAAAACATAATTCACGCTGCAGTTTAGCCTTACGGGAACGTAATGTTTAGGAGACAGGACTTCTATATAATACGTAAATTCAAAAATAAGCTATAAACATTATGACGTGCATGATATGAGATATAGATGCATCAAAGTCCGCTTCCAGCTGATTAGTAACATCCAATCATAATCACACAGGGAGGCCGTCGTGGCTGCAGACAGTTCCTAACATGTCTCTGCATCATGTTGTTAGTTAGCTGTTTGCTGTTACTAACTTTCCCTGTAGGAAACAAACAGGTGTAAACAACGAAATGAATGCTGGCTCTCTGTCACACTGTCATGACTTATTTACTTTTCCTGCTATGACGAGGCTGTAAAAAGGTCTACTCCTTCTTCATCCTGCTGTCGTCCTCAGTGTTTCCACACCCACCTGCTCACCTGTTCCTAATCCGCTCATCAGCTCCCAGCATATAAACCAGACACTCTGCCACCAGCGCCCTTCCAGATTGTTTACTGTGCGTAAAGTGTCCAGCCTTCTTGTTGTTCCTGTCTGCCTGTTTTTGGACCGCCTGGACTGATCTCCTCTTAACAAACCCAGCTTTGAATCCTCCACACGATAAACTTTGCTTTCACTTGTGTTTGAGTCCATTAAGTTTGAGTCTATTACCTGCAAGGCTGAACATTTACAGCTGCCTTTATGACCTGAAAGTTCTCACTACTACACCTTACTGCGGCTCCTTTAACTCCTTCAACCCAACTTCCTCCTCATGTTTGAAGCTTTTGGAGTCAGAAATTTAGATTTTCTGAACCCTAACCCAACGTCTAAGATCTTAATAAACATAAAAGCCTTTTTTATTTTACTTACCTGTTGAAGCAGCTTAGATTTGATAAATATTTATATGAAGAGAATTTGGAAAATGGTTGAGACCAATCTTAATTGTTTTAATCACCGAGGCAGCCCAGTTATTTATGCACTCTATGATTTTCTCTAATTTTTCATATTGTATGACAGCGTGGGCTCAAGCATCACCATCTACAATCAAACATCTTACATCCTTATCCAATCAGGCACTGACGATAATAGGACAAAAAGCCTGTCCGGTGGCATCACTGTCACATACTAAAAATATACAATCTACTGAGCTTTGAGAGCTTTACTCATTTTTGTTTTCTCAAATTAGTTTTTACATGTGTTGACAATCTAGCCTCAGAGCCTTTTTCTAAATGTACCCAAAGACGAGACAGTATTAGAGTAACTAGGAGCATGTTGAATGGTAAAACATCACATCATAGAACTACAGCTGGACAAACGGCTTTCTCCATCATCCCTATCAAATAACAATAAAATCAAATAAAATCAAGCCATGTGCATAAAAAATAAAACCTGTTGCAGGTGGAAGGTGAATATAAAAATAGTAAAAAAAGAAATGAATAGAAGACGTTGTATAGGGATGCAGCAGAAGAGACAGGCAGAGAGAGAGAGAGAGAGAGAGAGAGAGAGAGAGAGAGAGATCAGCCCTGTATTTGATCTTTACTAAGTTCAAATCTAATGGGGAAAAGGAAGAGAGATGAAAGGAGAGAAGGTGAGAAGAGAGAGCATCTGTAAACAGGTAGAAACCTGCTGGGGTTTCCAGTCTTCAGCCATGAGGAACAATATAAACACGAGCACAACAGCTGGGCTTATCTAGTGTGTGTGTGTGTGTGTGTGTGTGTGTGTGTGTGTGTGTGCCTCTTTGTTAATGCCTATTATTCCAGATGTAAACCTGTTCGTCCCTAACGCTCCTTGTTAAGTCTCCTACAGTCCTCCTACACATCTGTGTGCATTCAAGTGTGTTTTCTGCGCCTCCTACATGTTTATGTTTATGCATGTTGCCAGGTTGTTGTTCATCTGTGCGCATTAGTGCACGTCGGTATCTGCTTATATGAACATAACTTCTATATGGGAGTGTTAATTAGTTAGTTTATTTTATTAAGTACACTTAAGTAAAGTTCAAGTATATATTTCCCAAGTAAACTTTATGTAGTAAGTATACTAATATCAATGCACTAGTAGTATACTTATAAGCGTACTGGTTTAATACTTCTTGGGACTAAATAGGCCCACTTTTTACTTTATAAAAGTATTCTTTTAGTTATACTTTAAGTGTAAGAATAGTAAACTTTGAGTACACAACTAGTTTACATTTAAGTCTTATTTTGTACTGCAACTATACTATAAGTATACAGATAGTTTGGTAGTTTTATACTTGTTAGTGTACTACTTCAATACTTCTCGGGACTAAATAGGCCCACCTTTTAGTTTATAGAAGTAAACTTTAAGTGTAAGTATTGTACTGACTAGTTTTATACTAGCCTACTTTTTAGTTTATGACAGTGCAATTAAAGTATATTCAGTAAACTGGTTAAATTTGTATAAGTTTTTATACTACAAGTATACTAACTTAGAATTTTCTTTACAAGTACAAGTATACTTAGACTTTATTGTATACTTGTCAGTATGAGCCAAGTATACTTTTGTAAAGTATATCTCTGATAAGTACATAAAAAGTAAACTGAAAGTATACTCTCTTATTTAAAGTTTAAAAGAAGTACGCTAATAGCACACTTGAATAAACTTCCTTTTGGTAAGGGATTTGTCTGTGCAGTTTCAGTTTGTCCCTGCACGTAAATGTGAGTGCATAAGTGTCTCTTTTTGGTTGATGACATGAAGACTAAGAAATAAAGCAAAAAGTTGCAAACTACTTGTGTTTGTGTGTTGGAGCATGTGAGTGTAAAATTAGAGAGGTCAAACATGATGTGTTTATCTGCCTGAGGTCTGTCAATGATGCTCGAGTTTAGAAATCAAATCAACTGATGATGAAAACGAGTCACTCGGGTCTCGTTCAGTTTGGAGCGGTGTGAGCTGGAGGGTCAGACGTTCCCCAGTCGGCTCCTCAAACCCAAAACACTGGTTTGTTTACAGCACATTTGGTAGATAATCAGTTTGGTAGATCATTCAACTGTTAGCAAAAAACTGTTTTCATATGAGTGGAACAGTCCATGAGGCCTCAAATCTCAGTGGCTCTGTCGGAGAGAATAAAGTCTAATAAAGTCCAGAGTGATTTAAAAGTGTTACATTATGTGTAGCATTTTTAAACATTGTAAAATAAAATCAATACTTTATGTTGGTACGGTTCCGATAAACAAATGGAACAATGGTTGACATGATGAAGAAAGAGGATATGCTTCTCGTAAATTTCTTGTTGGTATTAGATGAAAAGGAAATCATTATTTTAAGTGAATTTCGTGCCTTTTGTTAGTTTGTTTTGGAAGAAGAGAGCTCCTCCCCTCCTGTTTGTGCCAAAAGCAGTCTGCCTGAGAAATATATATACAGTATATATATATATATATATATATATTCTGAGGAAGTGCAATCTCCTCTCCCCTCTATCTCTGCTGATTTGAGAGGGTGACCGGCTTTTCTTACTGACCAATTTGTCTCTGCAGCCGCCGTCTCTGATCTCGCCGTCGTCTCTCCCTCGTTCTCTATTTGTGATGGATATGAGCTCTTGTCAGCGACAGCTCGGCTCAGAGGTCACACGGTAAACACGGGCGCAACACACACTGTGGGTCCACTCTAGACGCGGGTCAACATGTACTCAACAACAGAACAATCACAGAGAACATGCTGATGTGAAAAGAGCAACAATTCTCTCTGATATTTTTTTCTCTCTGGGCAAATAGTCTGTTTGATGGAACAACAACAGCAAAGAGAGAAAAAAACACAAGCTTTGAGGTAAAACCTGACCCAATATGTATCATAAAATGTGTGAGAAATAAGTACATAAGAGGGTGAATAATGCATTTTTTAGACCATTACGAGACTGTCACCATCACCAGACACCATCAAATGTCTAATACACAACACAGTCTCACTCCCAACCCATCAAATACCATTGCTTGGTCAGTTCCCCTCGACATCGGAGATGTTACACGTTACAAGCATTGTGTTCTTTCAAGATAAACTCATGGTTTCACAGGAAGTTAGATTAAGGAAACACAACTAGTTGGGTAGGGTTAGGAAATGATCGTGTTTGATGTTAAGTTCACTGACTAATGATTCACATGACTAGTGACTCACGGGACCGACGATACCAACGAGTCATGTGACAAAAGACTGACAGGACAAAATAAGTCAATGTTACATTTAGTTTCAGATGGGACATGAACATCGGTCTCCTGGTTGAAAGTCTTGTGCTTGTTTGACCCATCCACCTCCCCTCTCACGCAATCAATACTACGTCACATGCTCCGACTGTCGAGTAACAGTGTGGGTGAGTTTACATTAAAGTTAGTTGAAAGCCCGCTTTGTCACATACTGTCGCTAAAGAGTGCCTCCGTGCGTCAGTTTCCCATGCCAAGGGGCGCTGCCCAAATGGCGGTATTTGACGAGTTGGGACTGAGAACGGGTTGCGACATCAAATTGGAATATCTACATTAATATTCATATACAATTACTTTAATTGATTGGCCATATTTGGCCATTGTGAGTAGTGGGATCTTTTTATTTATTTATTTACTTATTTAAAATAATAATCTCTGAGTTTGTACAATGTTTGGCAACGACGGCAGATCCGCGCCACGCAGCTGAGTTACAGCAAACTGGCTAACCTTAGCTTAAGCACAAGAGACAGTATTTTGCTATGTTAGCTACACACTGTTAGCGCTGTTTGGGAGCTGTTTTCAGTGTGAGACAGTTACAAGTTTATGGAGTCACTGTGTTATTGTTTATGCTCACAGGCATCCAGGCCTTGTAAGTCTAATATCTAATATATTATTTGCATGTCAGACCCCGATATTCTCCAGGCCTCAAATCCTCAACACCAACACGGAGCCCTGCGTCCTGCCTCCAGGGCTTCACGGTAGGAACCATTTAGCTCCCCAGTGTAAGCTGCCGGCGCTGGGCTGACCGGGACAACCAACGCTAGAGTAACTGCCTGGGTCAGCAGTTTATGTCAGAGAAAGAGGGAGGAAGTAGAGAAAGGAAAAGGCAAAGTGAGAAAGAAAAACCAAGGAGGAAAAGATATGGGTGTGGTGTGTATTTGAGTGCGTGTCGGTGCCTTTGGGACGGGCTGTCAACAGTCAGCTGTCACTGTCCGACAGGCTTTTGGCCCTCGGGGGCCCCTGTCACCGACCCTGAGCACCTCAGGGTTACCGTGTAGGACAGACGAAGGCAATGCGAGGAAGGGAGAGAGATGAAGGGAGAAAGAGAAAAAGCTTTGCTTGCACCCTGTCATTGACCCTAATCACCCCTCTCTCTGTGTGTGTGTGTGTGTGTATGTGTGTGTGTGTGCGTGTGTGTGCGTGTGTGTGCGTGAGCAGGAGAGAGCAGATGTAAAGAAGACTTGGCTTGCATCGGGCAAAACTGTCACTTACCCTGAATGCTACGGGCTCAGCCTGCAGTGGCTGTCAGAGATCTGGGTGCATGTGTGTTCTTGTACTTTTATCCTTGTGAGAGCCAGTTAGAGTTATGTCTGTGCACACTTCCTTTATTCAGAGACTCCTGGCGCAATGCTGTTGAAAGATGCTTTGCATGGTGTAATTCCTCCAAACAGAAACACAAACAAACAAACGCTAAATGAAACTATAAAACTAAAAGGTATCAGAAGTGTTATCATAAACAGAGTTGTGTTCAGAGAAAAGACAAATTTAACGACCTACATGGGAGATTTCGGGGGACATGCTGCTGATGCTTATTTGTGCCGTGCACATCGGGCATCAGGAGGGCAGGCTCCTCCTCTGGAGTCAGATAATCCAATGTTAATTACCAAACAGACCTTGGCAGCAACAGGTTTCTTAATTAGTAGTCTTCAGTCTGGCTGATTACACCTCACACACAGACACACATGATTAGACGCACACATGTGCATTACGATGGAGTATTAGGGCCACGTGGAGGGAAAAAAATAAACCTGAGATTTTGAGAATAAAGTCATATTATTACGAGAAAAAAAGTCGTATTATGTGTTTTAAGTCATAATATTCTAAAGTACTAATTTTACGTTTGTAACTGAGGAACGTGGCACATCTTTGTGAAGTTATACTTTAGTTTTGTTTCACAAATCAGCACCACATTATCATCAATATCAGGACCTTGAAAAGATTGTGCAAGAAACTGCGTTTATTCCGAAGAAAAAAACACAGACCTGATGAGGAAACTGCCTCTTTTGTGGAGGAGGAAATTACTTTTTTCCTCGTAAAGACATGACGTTATTCTCGTAATATTATGACTTTTTTCTTCGTAAAGATATGACTTTATTCTCGTAATATAACAGCTTTTTTGACCTTGAAATAGTATGACTTTATTCTCTTTAAATTCCGACTTTTTTTTCAGGAAGTTATGACTTTATTCTCGTAATATAATGACTGTTTTTTCTTGTAATATTCTGACTCTATTCTCAAAATCTCAGATTTTTTTCCCCTCAGTGTGGCCCTAATACTCCGTCGTAGTGCATGCTCTCATCATGAGCCACATACGCATATGTAATGGTAGGGAACCATCAGCATGAAGAAGCTGATGTGCACACATGCAGATGGAAGCACGCAGAAACAGACAGATACGATTATCAATTAAGGGGCAAAATTTGACAATTTAGAAACACAGACTTTAATATATATTTCTACTAATAAATTGCACAGAAAGCTTTAACAAGTGTTGACATACACACACTGTATGTGTGTATGTGTGTAATGGATGTGTGTCAATGTGCACTTACTCGTACGATGACAGTTGGCAGTGATATTATGCTCCCCTATGGCTCATTTAAATGATACGTGGTGTGTGCAACATCACAGAGCTGTCGGTGCATTTCCCATGGTGTTAGGGACAGAAATGTGTGTGTGTGTGTGTGTGTGTGTGTGTGTGACTTCACTTCCAGCTGTGTCTGTCATTTGCAGATACACCTCTGTAGCGAATGAAGAATGAGAGGAGGAGAAAAACAGGAGTTGGAGGATGCTAAGAATAATTTGTGACGATCTTTCAATCTAACAATGTTTAATTTAAATGATCAGAACTAAATTACAATAAAATGAGAGAATGAGAAGAAGTAAACGTGCTGTCATGTGTGTGAATGTGTGTATATTTACATGTTACAATCATCAGCTCAGCGTGAAATATGAAGAGTAATCCACACTTTAATTTCTCCCCTTCCTTGAGAATCAGAGAGAACCAGGGGAGAAGATGTGTGTTTGTCTCTCAGCGTGAGTGTGTGTGTGTCTTCACCCATCCCTAATCTAACTAGAATCCCTGTGTTGTTGTAAATTAGAAAATCTCTCCTCCTTCTGCCCCCCCTCTCCTCTCTTCTCGTTTCCTGCTCGGCTTATAAACCCCCCCAAAAAAGAACCGAACATCCAGCGACACCCTGGGTTTTTCTTTTTCATTACTTTATTCTGTCCAGGAAATGATTCCTTGGGTTATTTCTGCTGTTCCCAACGGAGGTATAGCAGCTGGTTTCCAAATTAAGTTCCGGCATAGTGTAAAGCTGTATCTTGTCACCTTGAGATGGTGTTGGGAGTTGATATCTGTTCTATTTCCTTTAAACAGCTAAATCTGATGATGACCTTTACTACCAGAATATAACATTTATTCCAAGTCTATCCAACCCCACTTACCAAATACCGCCGCTTGGTAAGAGACCCTCAGCATCGGATACCGACGCATGGAAGCCCTTCAGCTACTGTATGCAACTTTGGTAAATGGATGAACTTGCATTTATGCAGCACCTTTCTAGTCTTCCAACCACTCAAAGTGCTTTACACTACACATTCATACACTGATGGCAGAGGCTGATCCATGCAAGGTGCCGACCTTCTCATCAGGATCTAATCTAAATACTCATTCACACACCGATCGCACATCTTCACAGCCTTCGGGAGCATGTTTGGGGTTAAGTATCTTTCCCAAGGACACTTCGACATGAGCTACAGCTGCCCCTTTCATCTAACTCCAGTGTAAACCCATCCATGGCTTGGCGTTATTTGACAGTCAGAGCACAGGATGTAGTATAAAGAGCGTGAGAGTCCACTAACGGCGGGCGTGTGGGGTGGCGGTCAAACAGCCTTTCAACCATGAGAACGCGGTTCATGGCCTGTGTGAAACTAAAAGTAACAGCTGACTTATTTTGTCACCTCAGCCGTTAGTGACGTGACTCATTAGTATCATTAGTCCCCTGTGTCAACATCAACCATGACCATTTCCTAACCCTAGCCAAGTAGTTGTGTTTCCTAAACCTAACTTCCTGTGAAAACGGAAGTTTATTTTGAAAGGACACTATGCATGTAACGATCGTAAGAGGGGTACCCCGTGCGTCGGTCTCTGATGCCGAGGGGCACCAAGTGGTGGCATTTGAGGATTCGGGAGTGAGAATGTGTTGGATGGCGAAGAGGAATGTTGCAATGTGATACTGACAGACATGGTGGCCAAAGATGATTTTTCAAACTTACTTTAAGGGATAGTTTGGGTGTTTTGAAGTGGGGTTGTATGAGGTAGTTATCCATAGTCAGTGTATTACTTACAGTAGATGACGGTCGGCATGCCTCCAGTTTAGAGAAACAGACAGGAGTAGCGGCACCGGAGCAAAGCGATGTACTGCTGTGGACGAGGGCAGCAGCAAAACATATTTTAGCCACCTAAAAGAATCAATATGAGTTTAAGTGTACGCTATATTTAGAATATTATGTTGACCTTTGTACTTGATATTTTCCCCTTGCTCAGCTTATTTTGCAAAGATAGCAAACAGACTTGTCTTTGTATGTGGTTAGATCCTTTTGGTGCGATAGCAAATGTCTGGATTGGAACAGCTGCCATCTGCTCACACGGTTCCCCTTTGTTTGCGTGTACGAGTTAACCTTGAGTGCTATATTTTATCTGACTGCACACTCCGTTCTCAGACACATCTTCCTGTGCCTGTGTAGGAACTTGTCCTCTCAGCTGAGAGCAGTCATACTCGTCTGTTCTCCTGTAATAAACTCACAAAGACAAATCCTGTGTTTGACCATCCTTATTTCAGTCATCTCTCACCTGGAAGATTCCCCCTGTGTGATTATTTCCGCAACAGTTAATACACTGACTATGGAGAAGTACCTCATACAGCCCCACTTCAAAACACCCGGACTATCCCTTTAAATAAACCACCATGTTGCTGAGGATGCCCCAACAACCCCTAAAGAAGAAAGACATTGAGAAACATCCCCATACTGCATACAACAGCTTCTACAGCCAATAAGAGAGAGAGAGTCCCACTGGACAGATCAGCAGCGATAAAACCTCAGCAGAATGTTTCCATCTCCGTTATTTAATGGGATGTAAATATTAAAAATCCTAACAGTAAGCGACCTCCTGATCTCTCTTCCTCTACACTAACTCTCTAGTGTAGGAAGAGAGGGATCAGAAGTCGCTTACTGTTAGGATTTTTAGAATGCATTATGAATAATTAATGGCTGGCTACTTTTAGACTGTCAAAACATCTATTGATGTCGTATAATTTAACATATGCGTGTATGCAAGAGTCAAAAATGCACGGTCATAAAACAAACAACGTTGGGCTGCGGTTTCAAGCGGCTCTGTGTATAAATCAAAGAATTCATTGCCTGCAGCATCAATAACAAAATACTTACAACACTTTACATCAGACACACACAGAAAGGCTTGTAGTTTCCCCTCAGTTCATTAATTATAGAGCAAAATCAAAAGATTCCCCCTGTTGTAGGATGAAGTCAGCAGAACTTTTGAACCATTGATTCATTGTATTGAACTATTTATACAAACATTTGTTTATTTGTTTCTCTGCAAACAAGTTTGATTTGAGTTAAAGAGGCAGTAGGCAGTATATGTTTGTTTGCATCATTGGGCAAAAATTCCATAATAACCTTTCAGCATATTCAAAACTAGACTTCTGCACTCTTTAGAAAATCTAGCCCATGACGGGAGACTTTAGCCAATCACAGGTCATTTCAGAGAGAGCGTTCCTATTGGCTGTGCTCCGGCTGGTGGGTGGTGCTTGGTATTTCCTCAACTGATCTCAACATGGCTGCCAGGTCACAAACTTTCTCATTTTCCAGATAAACAGTACACTACAACATGTTTCTGAAAACATTTGAGGAGAGAAATAGACATTACAGTAACAAAATATTGATTCATATTTGATCAGCGCTGTCTAGTTTGACCGTTTGGTCGGAGTTCGTGAGTGATTGACAGCCGGCTCTCATAGACGGAAGCAGGACGGCAGACTCCAGATCAGCTCTGATTGGTTGTTGGATGGTTGGATATAGTGACAGTTTTATAAAAATAACATTTTGTAATCATATTTCCTCGATTTCTAACCACTCTATTATTAAACTGGATATAAGCAAATTAGTCTCTCAATTACTGATGCTATATATATAACTTTCATGTTGAAGACATATTTCCAAAATGTTTCTACATCTTGTCAGAAATTCTTCATCTACAAAATAGCTGCTTGAGAAAGCACCGATTAGTAAACTCCTGTGTGCTGATATTCAGCCTCGCTGAACAGAAATAAATGAAAGTTGGTGCTGGTTGGGTGCAAAGGGACTCGAGGGAGGCTTTTACAGAGATGAATTCATGCCATAAATCCAATTATTAGCACAGATATCTTCATCATATGAACAAGGCATGCACTGACAGCTACACTGTGGTTTTAGCGTGTAAGCTCTGCTTTCTAGATCCCATGCTGTGCCGTTTTAGCAGTAACAAGAGTATCTGATCTGATTAGAAGACAAAGGCTGCTGCACCCACGCTGCATGCCTTCATTCCTAAATAGTTCCTTATATTTGATTTTCCTGGATGTTGTTTCTGTTTCTTGGATGATCTGACAGTAATAGGGAACATGCATTTTGCACAGAAGAGCAATGACAACTTATTTTTGTACCTGTGCTATTTGTTTCCACACTTTTTGTTCACAGTATTTGTCTTTGAGCTTTGACTGAATTGAGGAGTCTCCAACAGTCAAGTGAATAACTGTCTTTTTATTTTTTGGCTTGTTATCCTGCCTGCTGGCTCAGTCTAACTGCCAAACTGACAGTTGGCACTGATCGTCACAGTAACACCGACTAATTCAGATTTAAGCCTTCGTGTGCAGAAGGCCTGTAACTTCCCTTCCCTTAGAATACATGCTGCCTATAAGTGGGGTTTGTTTCAATGACCCACTGATCCAGATACTCATAGCTTTGTAGGTGTACATTTTCAGAAGTCGTGAGGTTTGCCTGATGTATTTAAAAATGGAAGCAGAATGAAACCATTTAACAATAGTGTTCTTCCAACTTAAACCGCTCAAATCAAGCATATCGTGTACAGAGAATGCTCAAAGAAAGAAATTAAACAACTTTTTGATGGTGTCACTGGTTAGACACCGTCAACTCTAGTTGAAGGAAACAGTTAGCATGACTCGAAACTCATCTTAAAGCAGTAGCCTACTGATTAATGTGTTAAAGTGTGAAAGGGCCCTAAGTCAAATATTCTCTCTCCTTATAGCTCTGCTTTGGTCTCCACCAACATCTGATGGAAATATTTGGTTCTTTGGCAGTTAAATGCACTGCTATATTCAATAGCTAGTCCAATATTCACTCTCCTTATAGCTCTGCTTTGGTCTCCACCAACATCTGAGGAAATAGTTGGTTCTTTGGCGGCTAAATGCACTGCTATATTCACTAGCTAGTCAGTAACTTTGCCTGTCTACCATTTGGTGCTTTGCAAGTTCCACTCCAGCTAAACTCAGACACTTTATAACATCAGATGAATGTGAATTAATGCTGCAGCAACTGGACATTTTTGATGTCTTTGAAACAGCTGGAGTAATACTCTGTTCAACAAATTTTTACAAAAGTGCTGTTGAGCATGACATTAAATTCCAGCTGTTCCTGTGGAGCTGTTCGGTACCTGTAGCAGGAAGTTAAACTGTATGAATGAGGAGCAAGGTGTCTCTGGACAAGAGTTTCTATGAATGAATACATATAAAAATGAAAAGATGTCAAATTAATATTACATTTGAAAAACTACAGGGTGTTAAATGCACTAAAATACACACCTAAAATCTCTCAGCATCTTGTTCCCCTTCAGCAAACAAATCCAGCTGAGAATATAAGTAGCTCTATAGGAATAGTTTGTATGCTCTGCTGGAGCTTTATTCATGAAAAAAGGATTATGGCTTCTCATTCAGATGTTTTGAAGTGGGGTTGTATGAGGTACTTATCCATAGTCAGTGTATTACCTACAGAAGAGAAGGACTACCAGCATGGCAGCAAAGCAATGTACTGTACATCTACTGTAGATAATACACTGACTGTGGATAAGTACCTCATACAACCCCACTTCAAAACACCCGAACCATCCCTTTAAGTTAAATTGAGTCTCACATTTGGACTAATCAGGTAATATCTAACTCTAATCCACTGTGTGTCAATGCTCTTGGTTGGCTGTGTGCACCGTAAATCTGATGGAAATAATAAAACTAAAGATAATAATAAAACATGACTCCCTATTGGCTGCTCTGAACACAGAGCAAACCAATCCCAACAACCCCAAACCTGTCATTATACTGACTGTTGAGTTCTGGAATCATGAATGTGGACCAAGCTGCTTTGTCCCGGTAGCTGTTTTTAAGTGGTAGCTGGTATGTTCTTATCAGTGAATACAGACTTTCTCTTTTGGCTTGTTTTTAAAATGTACATTGCCTCAGGGATGGGGTGCGGAGAGGGAGGGAGGGTCGTTTTTAATGGCTAAAAGTAGGTTCTTCTCATGTCTACCTTGCATTGCTAAGCAGATCCAAGCAGACTCACTTTAATTGCCAAATATTTTATTTATTATCAGAAAACTGCATGTTTTAACATAAGAAAGTGGGGCAGGGATGCCTTTCCCATTTTAAAAACATAGCAGCTGCTTCACATGCTCAGTTTCAGGTAGTTATGCCAAGTAGAGGTCCTCAGCATTTCATCCTGACATCCCAAAAACCAACACGTTCTCACTCCCAACTCGTCATATACCGACCCTTGGTCAGTGGCCATATGCTTCAAACTATGATGCTCAAGGTTCCCCTCTAACGTCAGTTTTGGACGTGTCAGGGACGGCGTGTCAGTTTCTGCTTGTTACATGCATAGTGTCTTTTCAAAATAAACTTCCATGCGTTGGTATGTGATGAGTTAGGAGTGAGAACGACTTGCAGAAACACAAGGCTACGATGCACCTTGTATATTTTTACCTTCTCCTTCTCATAAGATTTCATACCGGTGTTCCTGACCTCAGATTGAAAACCGCTGGCAGCTGGAGCCACAAGCTTGTGGGCGATGAGTTCCCAAAGAGCTCCTCCAGCCTGCCAGCTCAGTGCAGTATGGAAGCGGTCCGAGCCAACAGTAGCAGTTAGCTGAGCCTTTATTTATGAAAGGGGATTTGCTCTCCTCATGTTAAGTAGCTGGCAGAACAGCAGCCAAAGCAAATCACTAATACTTCCTCTTCCTCTTCCTTCCTCCCTCTATCCCACTCTGCTGTAGGAACTTGAAGCTAAAGGACGTTGGGTACCAGCCCAGCAGGGTGTTTTTGGCTCCTGTCTCTATACTTTACATTATAGACCACATTCATATTCTGACGCAGACTGTAAGAACAGGACAGCAGAAACAAGCTGCAGACAAGTGTGGTGGTGAAACTTTCCATTCCAGCGTTATACTTTAATCTGACTCCCTCCCCATCTTCCCCCTCACTGACTCCAATCATGTAAGTGGTTACTCCAAAGTAAACCTGTAATCACATACTCCCTCAAGCTCCTCTGCACTCTGCAAACCACAAAGTCTCTCTTTCCCTGTCCTATATCTGCTTATATCTTCTTTCTGTTTCTCTGTTCTTATTTGTCCTCACAAAGCAGGTTGTCAACGCTCTTTATGGAAAAGTTGACTATCAATATCTTCTCGTTAGAAACAGCATCCGAGGGGAATACTCCAGGGTGACAGGGTTACACATATCCATTCCTGCCGTGGTTTGCACTGCGCACTGTGTTGCTCCAGTGATCATTGAGCCTCCGGGGATTAAGTGCTTGGCTCAAGGGCAGGTCAATACTAATTATTGATTACAGGGTTGCTATACGTTCGTTCCACCCACTCAGGTCTCCCCCAGATGGTGCATGAAATTCAACAGGCAAGACAGTCACAAGCCCACCCTTACCAGAAAGCAGTCTACTTCAAGTTTATTTTATGAAGTACACTTAAGTAGTACGTATACTAATATCAATGTACTAGTAGTATACTTATAAGCGTACTGCTTCAATACTTCTTGGGACTAAATAGGCCCACTTTTTAGTTTATAAATGTATACTTCCAAGTGTACTTTAAGTGTAAGAAGAGTAAACTTTGAGTACACAGCTAGTTTATATTTAAGTCTTATTTTGTACTGCAACTAAGTACACAGATAGTTTGCTAGTTTTATACTTGTAAGTCTGCTACGTGTTAGTGTGAAGTATTGTATGATATGTATGATAGTTTACTAGTTTTATACTGGTAGCCCACTTTTTAGTTTGTGAAAGTGCACTTTAAAGTACACTCTCAGTAAACAACTAGTTTAATAGTTTTTTTTACTGCAAGTATACTCATTTCTAATTTTCTTAAGTATATCTTGATCAAAAGATTAAGTACACTTAGACTTTTATGTATACTTGTCAGTATAAGCCAAGAATACGTTTGTTAAGTATATCTCTGGTAAGTACATTAGAAAGTAAACTGAAAGTATACTCTCTTATTTGAAGTTTTAAAGAAGTATGCTAATTGCACACTTGAATAAACTTCTCTTTGGAAAGGGCAAGGGAAGAGTATAAGTGAGTTTATATTCATGAGTGTGTGAATCTCTCTCCCTCACACTCCTTACAAATGAGTAAAATAGTAAAAATCAACATTCAACACATGTATATATGAAGCAGAATTAATTTCTCCAGCAGCATTACCCTCTAGACCAGAATGCAGTGCAACGAAAGGATATTGACTATTTTTTATTCCTCCAGCTTTATTAAAAAAAAACAATATCAAAAAATAATTGCATTTTAAATATTAACAGTGAAAAAAAGTTCAGCCAATTACTAGTCTTCTTCAATCCTATACTTGTGCTTTATTTACTGTGAAATATATTCAATCTGTCAATGGGCCCATAAAAAAGATCAACGGAACAGACTAAACTGACTGAAGCCAAAGGGGGTAACACAAAGACAAACACTACCACAAATAAAACAAGGCAGGACATTTAGTCCATCTGTATAAATATTTTAACCAAAACAGAAGCAATAAAAAAGTAATAAAGTCTAAAGAAATAAACAATCTACTCTTAATCCCAACATGATGTGGCAGCACTTGGTACATTCTGATTGGCCACTTCCTGTATTTAAGAGCTGTGCTTTAGGGGGAGCAACTTTTGCTCCAGCCTGACAAGATGTTCCTCCACAGCAGCAACCAGCACTAACCAGCAGCAACCAGCACCAACCAGCAGCAACCAGCAGCAACGAGCAGCAACCAGCACCAACAAGCAGCAACCAGTAGCAACAACCAGCACCAACAAGCAGCAACCAGCAGCAACAACCAGCACCAACAAGCAGCAACCAGCACCAACAAGCAGCAACAAGCAGCAGCAACCAGCACTGGTAAAGTTAAATCACCTGTGTGGCAGCAGGCTGTTACAGGACAACATGTACTTTAAAGCTGCGGTGGGAAGAAATGGAGAAAATGTGATTAATAAAAGTTATTTTTATAAAACGGTCACTATATCCTGAGAGTAGTGCATGAGACAGGTAATCTGAAAAAAAAATCATGTGCCTCTGTGTCCTCCGGTGCTCCTAATGGCATCTGCAAGATTTCACAGACCGGAGGAAAACAACCAATCAGATCTGATCTGGAGTCTGCCGTCTATGAGCCGGCTGTCAATCACTCACAAACTCCGACCAAACGGTCAAACTAGGCAGCGCTGATCAAATATGAATCAATATTCTGTTACTGTAATACCTATTTATCTCCTCAAATGTTTTCAGAAACATGTTGTAGTGTACTGTTTAGCTGTAAAATAAGAACGTTTGTGACCCGGCAACCATGTTGAGGAAATACCAAGCACCACCCACCAGCCTTAAAGCCTGAAAACAGAGCCATGAGGAGGTGCAGAAGTCTAGTTATCTGTCAGAACACCTGAATTACAATATGCTGAAAGGTTATTATTTCTTTGCCCAATGATGCCAGAATGATACTGCCTACTGTCAGTTTAATATGTGCAAAGGCGTGTTGTAAAAGTAGAAGTTAATCCAGAAAGACTGATTGCAGTAACTTGTTGTTATGTGACCAATGAATTATTTATTTCTCTTCTTGACCCTTTCCTTGACCCGTTTCACCGTATAGACCGAGCTGCCAAGTAAAAGGTCGCGACCTAAAGCGGTCGCTGACAGACAGGATAGTTCTCCACTTCCCCATGAGCACAGGCCTACAGAGGGTCAAGAAACCATCAATGAAAATCGTTAGTTCTCCAAATAGCTTACACCACACTAAAAGTACCATCCTATGGATGGGTTCAATGCTGTATATGTGTCCTTTCCTGAAACAGTCTTAAACCAAATGAAAAACACAGTATCTGGTGAGGTTAAAATGATGGTTAAAGATGCTAAATTCAATACTAGTATTAGTAAAGCAGCAAACATCTATTGTCTATGTAAAGATATAGAGGAGTAATGTCTACCTGAGCAGAGAATGAAGTCTGTCTCCCTCTGTGTGTGTGTTGTAATCCGTGTTTCTCTTTGCCTTGTTTGCTTTTAGGCATGTGAGCGTGCCCTACTGGCAAGCTCACTGCCGCCGCTCTGCACTGCTCTCATACGACGGTTACAGCTGATAACGGCGTCCCGACCGATGGCGTCATCTGTCACTGTTAGCGCAGTCAGCCCTTTTGCCATTGTTTGCACTGTAAGTACTGTTAGCACCGTTGGCTGCGAGCAGCTGGCTCGCCGTCGCCATGTTGAGAGCCGTTGAGAGGCAATAGAAATCCTATATTTAGCACCTTTGAATAATTACAGTAAAGAAAATTATATTTTGGATGTTTAAACTCCATTTGTTACTTTTTTTTAATGTCCTGAAGGAACAAAAATGAATCCCAAAAAACAAAATAGATTAAAAACCACGATGGAAAGATGCTCAGACCTACTTTACATACTAACGCCTCTTCAACCCATTGTAAATCGATATACTGCAGCTCTCAGTATATAAGAGGAGTGTGTAAGAGTTGACCCCACTGAAAGGTCACGACCTCAGACTAAGAGGCAGACAGTGCTGTCGTGGCTACAGATAGCTGTAGGTGTTCCAAATCTGTTGATAAGCATGTGTGTTAGTGTTTGTTTGTGTGCATTCAGAGAAAAATATATTCATGTTTGTGTTTAATCCACATACATCACCGTTTAGGATCATAACAAACATTGGTTACATAACTGTATGCTGTGGGTTTCAATGTTTGTTGATGTTTCTAATCGAGGACTCGAAGCTTTCTTTTGCTGATTCATTGAACATTGCTTTGTTTTAAAGCCTCAGTGTAATGTAGGTGTGTGTGTGTGGGAATCACACTTCATTTGTATTTCGACATCATAAAAGGGGGGATATGTAATCCTGCTGTATTTGATTTTGGCCACAGTGTCAAATCAGTGCTGTCACTGACCCCTCCAGGCTCTGTCAGGTGCTTCTAAGCCCCGATGTAAAATGTGAAGGTAAAACTGATGTGCAAATGTTTGCTTTAGTGCCTCGCCTACAGGTTTGGCATACATTACATTACATTACATTACCATTTAAAGGGGACATATCATGAAAAACTCACTTTTACAGTGTACATACATTTGGGCATCTGGAGTGTCTACCAACCCACAAACTGTGAAATAAGACGATCCAGTCAGTTTTTTGTGGGCTGTCTTGATCAGAAAACATGTGATTCAACAACCCATTCACATTTGGCTCCCCTTCCTATGTCACATGCAGGCTCATTAGAATATGCAGCCCATTCTCCTTCCTAGGGCGTCAAATATGGACGCTTTGTCACGGCCATCGGCTTTCCTTACCATCGCACAAGACACCCTTTTGCAGTGGTAGGAGACGCACCAGGCTTTCCATTAACTACAATGTAAACCCATCCGCAGCAACAGTACACGGGAAATAGCTGTAGTGATGTAATATAAAGAGCGAAAGAGATAGACCGCGCAGCAAAAGGGGAGGTGGATGGGTCCAAAAACACAAGGCTTTCACCCAGGAGACCGCTGTTTGTGTCCAGTGTTCACAACATTGAGTCACATTGGCACTATAAAAAGTAATCATTTTTAAACCCAACCTTGTTGTTTTTTCACAAACCTTACTGTGGTTTAGTTGCCCAATCCTAAGCAAGTGTTTTTGTTTAATTCACAACATTAAGCACGTGTTAACTGCGACCGAAAAGTGACGGCAAGGGATCATTAAGAACGTGGTTAGTGCAATGGAAAAAGTGACGCTGAGGAGTCTGACGAGTTGGGATGACAACATGTTGGAATTATAGGTTACCGCCCACATCTGGAGAACTACCTTTGCAAAGGTGCGCCATATTTTTCGCTCAAGCCAATCAGAGCAGACTGGGCTTTTTCAGGAGGGGGTCTTAAAGAGACAGGCGCTAAAGCGGAGCGTTTCAGACAGATGGTGAATACAGGTATATTCAGACAGACTGTATGAGAAAAAGAATGTGTTTTGTGCATGTAAACAAGTCCTAGTAGAAACCCAAAATACAAGCATGAAACTGAAATTGAACTTGTTATGTCGCCTATAATTTCCATAGATATTGTCATAACTTTGAAACCCCTGCGAGGCGAGGCGAGGCGAGGCAGAGCTGTTGAGCTTTGGATTACTCCACAGGGAATAATGGTGTGCATGGTTGCTGTCTAACAAAATACACTGAGCAAGGTGACGGTGAGCACTGTGACTATCCTAAAAGTTAAGATTTTATTGCTTAGTTGATGTTTTATACTGCTTGACCTTCAAATGTAGAAACAATAACAGCACCCACACAGCCCTTTTACAGGAGACAACAATAACTGGAGTCATTTTCAATAGAGAGCTGTAACGGTAAATAAAAGCAGTCGTGCATCACTTTACAGCTTGTTAGCCCTCTGACATGTTGATCCCACAAATCCCTCCCGCTGCAGTGAAAGACTTCCAGTATCTTCACATGTTGAAGTAATGACAGCAACCTCTCAATTGGTGAAAACAAAAGCACACAAGCTTCTGCTTTTCTCTTCCAAGGCAGCCTTGGAAGTGGCTCTTAGAAAAAGGCCATAATCCTCTTTAGTTGTTGTTGTTGTGTGGACACAGCGCTGTGGCTGTTATGTAGAAACAGTGTAGGTGAAGGAAGGTAGGAGGCATGCCTCAAACCTGCCAGCTGTATAGTCACACAATACATACAAATATAAACACGTGTAGACAATTATGCAGCAGTAAAAGCAGGGATTCAAACATATGTTCACGTTCACGTGCAGACACACAATCAACGATGCATATTTGTGTGTCCTTTTATAATGTATGTAAAGAAAGTTTTTATGTTCCAGGCAGATGAACAATCTCATTTTCTGATATGCGACTCGCTGCCTGATGTGATGCTCTATTGACAGTGAAAATCAGTGTTTGTGTGCTCACATGTGCAGTTTGTAGGAGTGTATATGTGTGTCTATAGTGTGTGCGCGCCTGTGTCTGGATGCACGCTATGTGTGTGTGTGTGTGTGTTGCTTTTAAAGGTAGAAAATCATATTCATAGGAGGGTAATGTAGTGTAAGCAGTCCTCTTGTGCCTAAAGCCTGAGCCAATATGATGAGAAATTTGCTTTCTATAACATAGAGAGGTGGAACTGGAGGGAAAATATATGTTACAGTTAATAGATAAATAATAGAAATGCTGAAATGTGCTGCGCAAAAACTACTAGACTAATGGTGAATTGAATTTTTCTATTTGGCTGAACACAACTAAACCTTCTAGATTTACACTGTTGCACATTTTCATTCATTACAGTATGTCATTTGGATCGGCTGGTTCAGACAGCTGAGGGTTAAATCTCTCCGAGTCTTCTCGAAAGCCGCAGGATGCAATTTAAGCCAGTGGCTCACCATTTTATTACAGCAGACAGATTCCACTTCACACTCAATGCTGTGATTCTTATATAAAAAAAGAAAACTCTCTTTTCTAACAACAGAAAGAAAGACAGATACTGCATTCAATCTATGCATCATTTTCTGCCGTTGAAACTGTTTATGACTCACAGCTCTAACTGTCTTTAGAATGCTTTTCAGCACGAGAGAGACACATGAATGGTCATGTTGCAGGTGGGAATGTTTGCTGTGTACACATTTCTCAGACGCAGAGGTGCTCAGATATCAAATGTATCTGTAGTCTGTGTCCTGATATACCATGTTGTCATTTTCATTTACTACTTTAAAGGGACTGTTTGTAACTTCTTACACGTATAAATCATTGCTGGTCGGTGTCCCATGCACGCTCCCGTGTGGCTACGCTGTTCAAAACCACAGTTTCATCTAGTGAAGCCCGTCTTGCAAAACAGTGTCAACTCTTCCTGCTTCAACCTCCCGACAGCGGTAGGAAGATGCGGGGGAGACCGTAGCTTTGGTCTCCAGGGCCGGAGCCGACGCTGTACTCTGCTTGCCTTCACTCACACACCGCGCTCGTTCTCACTCGCTCCACCTCTACACGTTCATGCGCGCACACTACACACTGCAAAAGAGTTAGTAGCTCTGATGATATCTAGTGAATGTACAGTGGACGTTTGTGCAGAAATAAATGCTGCAGCTCCTCCAGACCAACAGAGGTTTCCCGTGTCTTGTGAAGTGACGGGGCTCCGGAGCGAGTAACGTTATCGTCTCCGACCAAAACTCCGGCGTCTCCCCTGTTCCCTCCGACCGCGGTCGGGAGGCTGAAGCAGGAAAAGCCAAAACTAGGATCAGCATTGATTCATGGAGAGACCTTCGTCTGGTCAGCTAACATTACTGCCAAGCAGCTGAAATATAGAGTGATATTGTGGTTTTAGCTGACGTGTGTCGCCTCACTGTTTTGAGCGATGCTCGTTCATGTCTATGTAGAACGAGCACGAGCGCGAGCAACAGGACGCTGACTTTCGTTGACTTCACGGCCACAGGTGTCGCTGTTAACAAGCAATTTCTGATTCTTACATAGTCCCTTTAACGCTGGCAATGTTTTGAATGTGTGTGTAGTGTGTTGCATGAAAAACCAAACCAGCAGGTCAGAGACCTCAAAGTCACAAGTGACCAGCCGCCATGACACACATTCACACACTGAGTCACACGTGTTCTTCTCTCCAAGATATCGCAGTGACACACTTCCCGACCACACGAAGGCCTACTTAGAGAGCTCCACACACACACACACACACACACACACACACACACACACACACACACACACACACACACACACACACACACACACACACACACACACACACACACACACACAAGCTTTCATTGTCTGGATGTGTTCTTACAAACACAACAACTTCCTTCTTCCTCATCCTCTCTCCCTTCTCCTCCTCTATTCTCCCTCCATGCTTTTTCATCTTCCATCTTCGGTCTCTGTTCCCCTTCCTCATTATCTCTCTGCTCTTGTTCTTCTTCCTCCCTGTGTTTCTCTCTCTAGATCTCTTATTGTCTCTCGCTCACTTGCAGAAACAAGTTTGCTAGAAAGGCAGCACTCTCTCTCTCTCTCTTTCTCTCTCTCTCTTTCTTCATCTTGCTGGCTCACTCTCTCCGTAGTGTTTTCTGTTGCCTGTGGCTGTAACAACATGGTATTGATGCAGCAGTCGGCTGCTTTCTGCATCCTCAGCAACATCACAGGAGCCACACACTGAGGAGCATCGGTCTGACTGGGGAGAGTGTATTTGTGTGTGCGTGTGTGTGTGGCAAAGATGAAGGGAAAGAGGAGAAAAAAAAGGAGATTTCAAACTTAAATAAATGAGCCTGATAGCAAAATGTGTTCGATTTCAGAAAAAACATAAATAAATGGGGAAACAAGCAGATGTGTGTGTTGGGAAAGGTTGAGCAGTCTGCCTGGCTTTGATACAATAAATAAATAAATAAATAAGTAAAATGTAGTAGTTAGGAGTGAAAATAAATCCTGCATGTCCTCGCCAGTTTGTGCTCTCTCGCTATCTGAACCCATCCATACCTATTTCTTTACTCTATATACATACACACACACGCACACGCACACGCACACGCACACGCACACACATCGTTTTTCTTTACTGCCTGGTCTTTATCTCGCCGGCACACCTGCAACCTGCTGATTTTCAGCAGAGAACGTGTGAAAGTAGTTTAAATTATTATAACAGAAAGTTGTAGAATCAAAGGTGAGGATTAAAAAACATGAATGGATGCCCTTTAATTCATTGTGTGTTGCTCTCTCTCTCTCTCTCTCTCCCTCTCTCTCTCCATCCCTCTCTCTCTCCCAGGTACAGGGAGGAAAAAAAAAGAAGTTAACTTTTTTATGCTGTGCTTTCTCTTTTTTTCTTCTCTTCTCTGGCTTTAAAAGTGGGGCAGCACTACAGAAATACTGCAAAACAGAGAGGGAGGGGCGTGTCGTAGAGGGAGGAGAAGGAAAAAAGTGAATGAGAGAAGAACAGAAGAGGAGACAGAACGAGACAAACGGCGAGCTAAATCAACCTCGTCCGATGGGCTCATTTCCAATTAGCATGCCAGTTAACCCCACAGTCATACGGCCTGTTTAATTGTTTCCTACGGGCAGACATCTTGTCAGTCACGTATATTCAACAACATCTTCTGAAGCTGGCTGTGGAGAGAAACATGCATTGCAGCACCGCGCTGAAGCCTGCAGCAGTAAACAGTTTGGTGGTGCCCTGGTGGCTCAGCAGGATGCTCTATATACATGAGGAACACCACTGAAGTCCTGTTAAAGGGGAATGGATTGCATTTATATATTTAATTTGCCTTTCATTCTCACACACTCCGCCACGCTGCCATGCAAGGTGCAGGCCGTACCACCGGCAGCAATACGGGGTTCATCTTGCTCAAGGATACTTCGACATGTGGTGAGGAAGAGACAGGGATCGAACTTCTGATTAATAGACGACCCGCTCTACCTGCTGAGCCACAGCCACCCTATTTAAATGGAAATGATTTCTTCAATTTCTGGCTCAGGGCCACATGACCCCGTCCCCGTAGAGAAGCTTAGGGAAGTGGCCGCTGTGCGCTGCTCTGTAACCGAGGTATTTCCCAAACCAACCAGTTGGTCTTCATCCAATCATGTAGCAGTTCTAGAGGTTTATGTTAAAGCCCTTAGTTTAAATTGATTGAACATTGTTTCTGAGAAATCATGTGTTTTCCTTCAGTTTGTTATGCAGTACGCTCTAAATGAAGCTTATGCGTAAATTCAGTCAGGAAGACTAGGGGTGCAATCTCATTCATTCTCATTCATTCTGGGTCTCTCTCTCATGGGCTATCACTATGTCAGCTGATTATGGGCGTCTCTCTTTTCAGTGACCAATCAGAGCTTGCCATATCTCCCTAAACCAATCACATTGTTGCTGTCAAAAGTTTAAAAACCGTTCTCCTCTATGCTGTTTCAGTGTCAGTATCAGCACAAACTGATGCGCCCTTCCACCATCCCATCACCTCCAGATTCATCACATCAGAGCAATCCTGCTCCACTTCATTCATCGGATCCGCATCAATCTTCACTACCACCATCACCAGTGTCTAGACCCGGGGGAATAATCCTAAATCCTACTACGGCATCACTTCCCCCTTATTATGTCACATCGGGTCTAAATCGCCAAAGACTGTTACTATTCATAGTTCGTGCACTTTGTAATAAATCATCATCAATTACTACAATACCCATGAGCCATTGCTGTGTAGAAGAAGTCAGTTTGAGCTACAGATTGTGTTATCAGTTTTGTAATGCATAGTCTTCCACCGGAGCATATATATATATATATATATATATATGTATGTTTTTTTGTGCACAGGTATGTACCGTTTGACTTTTTTATCAAAGAACCGTTATTTTCTAAAGCAGTTTCTCATCTTTATGTTGATGTTTCAACTAAGAGACGTTCATGCCCATCGTCACATTTTGAACACAAACAAAAAGGCTTATTTAGGTTTAAGCAACAAAACTAAAACTTCTTTAGGTTTAGGCAACAAACCCCTGTTACAACTTGCGGAGCCTTCGCGCACCACACAAAAGCCGTGATGATGACCTCGCGCCGGCTTCACTATGGCGACCATAAAACCAGAATACGCACAATACAGCTTTTTTTTTTTCAAGTACAAACACTCGAATATGGAAATTACTTAAAATGTCCAGTTTATATTCAACAACTCATCAATTAGTTTGAAGAGCCTCCTTTGTCCTGTGGGTTAGGGTTAAGGCCTTGTGCAGCTTCACTTTGACAGCTATAACTGCATAACAGAAGCAGTAAGTCGTGCACCGGACTGTGTGGGAAGAGATCTAGTGTCATGCATCCAACTCAGAATTACAATAGCAGCAGAGAGTTTACACTATCTTCATTTCAACCATGTCCACAGTCACTTTGTAAATGGCACTTTCAGTAAGTGCTTAAACAAAACATTAGCTAAGTTGAGTCATTCGATAAAGCTCTGTTCTCCTTAAAAGGAAGATTCAGTAATAAAGTATCTCTCATGTACAGTACAGGTTTATCACAAAGTGCTTACTGGGAAAAACTATAAATACGACACAGACTGTGACTAATACAGCTGCTCAGTGCGTATGCAGGCTATCTTGTATGATCATGCCCTTGTGTGACATTTCCGAGCAATGTATTCTATAATTTAGTGCGCTTTGCAATTCTGCTGTAGTGCTCAAATGTGCCGCAGCCCTAAAAAGGTTAAGGACCAGTTGAAACGGGGACAGACAAATAGCCTTCTGAGACTTTTCTGTTGGAAGTTGTTGAGTCTCGTTCCCGAGTCTAAAAGAAAGGTGTCAGCTCAGCGCCGCAGAGGACAGCGGTGGTGATGATGCTGCTGGGGATTATAAAACAGTCACTTCTGGTCCGTTTGGCAGAGTCACATTTATGTAGAATCTCAGTAAACACTCGGATGTAACGGTACAGCAGCCTGTCACACTGTGCCTAACAGCACCTCTGAGTGCTTCTATTGCTGTAAATGACAGTGTGTTATGGCTCATTGCTTCATGTTTGGATGGTCATAATGTGTGGATCTAGATAGTGTAAAAGGCCAGTGAAATGAAAAGAGCCACATTAAAAAGAAAATTCACTTTCTTTCACATCACTTTTAAGCCAAAACACAATGTTCTTCCCTAAACTTAACTAGGTGTTTTTGTTGCCTAAACCTAAAGAAGTTTTGTTCAGTTTTACGTGTTAGAACATGTTGCTTTGAAGTTTTGCTTTCAGTTTAACAACGTAGTAGGCGTAGAAGCCCCTAATGACCCACATCTATGGTACTTATAGCGACCGATAACACCTATTTAATGGCCTGATAACAGTCAAATCTGGCCGATTAGACTGTTAGGCTATTAAAAAGGTATTATCGGTTGCTAAGCCCCATAGATGTGGGTCAGTAGGGGCCTACTACACCCACTAGCAGGTTTTATCATCTATTCACATGGCAGATCACCGTAAGAAGGTATAAAAGAACACGACAGTGACCTCTAGCAACCGTAGTAATTATGACAGGAGTAGAAGAGGAAGTCAGGCACACATCTATGGTGCTTATAGCATCCGATAACGCTCATTTAATGCAATGATAACAGTCAAGTTGGGTGCAAATTGCCACTCGGGAGGCACTGCAGCTGTTACACAAGATGTAAAGTAAAGGGGGGGAGGGGGGGTCACAAACACCAACCTGATTATTCTTTGAGGGTCACGACTCAAACAGATTGAGAACCACTGCTTTAGTTATAAGTGGACTCTTGTTCCTCCTCTAATATCAACCATTAGACGTATATGAAAACACGAGGGCTTCTGGGCCAATCGCCTGTGAAGAACTCCATTTGTAGAAACATAGAAGTACATACTTGAGAGGTAAGGACCCATATACGGAGCACCTCCCGTTATGTAACGGTGCTCATCAGCAGCTTGGGAAAGTAGTCATGACTCTTACTGTTGCTATGAGACTTTGAAAGCTACTTTCTAGTCCAGCATCCGTTTTTTTCTAAAGATGAAATGCTTTTTCCACCGTGCAGCAATTTTCAGCTGCAAACTGTTATTCATCACCCACTGCAGTCGCGACGTTTGGAGATGATGAAAAGGAAATATAAATTTGACCTGATTCAATACAAAACTGTCGGACTCAAATATCATTTTACACCTTTTACCTCTGAGTTTCCATTCTCTCACTTCTGAGATCAGTCAGCTACAATCATTCAACACACTGGGCCTCATGCACGAAGCGACACAAACAAATTTCCTCTTATATTTGTTCGTATCCACAACTTGTTCTCATTTTGTTAGTACTCATTGATTCACCAGATGTTTTTCTCTAAGAGTAGATTTGACCCCTTTGTGGCTTGAACCCTAAAAAGGTTTTACGCATAAATACATTTTTAAGGCGTTTATGCACATGAACATGCAAAATGAACCTTCATTTAACTGGTGTGTCTGTAAATGCATCACTGGTGGGGCCTTCAGTCCCTGATGTGCCTGGCAGTGGATCGCTGTCTGTGTCGGGGGCTTCAGAAACTGATGCAGCATCTTTGTCAAGTGGAGCGTCTGACTGGTCACCTGTCAGTGACACCTCCCCAATTATTCCTTGAGTTCTTAGATCTACTTGCGAGACCGCCAACTCCTCCAGGGCTCTAGTTTTTGCTTTCATTTTCATGACAAACCATTTCAGTTACTGTGCGTTCCTCTGCTGACACGGCATTTACACATACTTTCCAACACTGAGACCTTAAAAATAGGGAGGATTTTAAATACAAAGCGGGGGGTCTGGCGGTTCCACAGACTTTGTTTCCTGCATTCTGGTGACTTTTAAAGAATGAAAATAACTAAATAATAAGTACACTGCAACAGCATTTTTTGTTTTGCTAGAATTTGTTCGCCGCTTTTGATTTTACTTTTTAATTCTCAGGAAAGAAACTTGAATGATTTGAGTGTGAACTTGTGTGAATCTCTGGCATAGACTAATAATCAGCAATTTATATTCATTCATTCATTCATTTTTTTGCCCCTGCTTGAGTATTTCTTTCTCTTAGTAGTCTACATTTCCCTCTTCATCTCGCGCTCACTAAAGGCCCTTTCAGGCACAACGGGAAACCGGCACCACTGTGCTCTGAAACCTGTTATTTCCAATGGCCTGCGCCACACCGGCTTTACTGTGATGATAGATAGATAGTAGCTTTATTATGTTTTATTTATCCCGAGGGAAATTCAAGTTTCCAGCATCACAGTTCCATAGTGCAAACATATTAGTAAAAAGGCACAAGTAAGTAGCACAGAGTATGAAGTATAATAAATATACCAGATATAAAAATACCAGGAGATGAAGAAAACTGATAAAAATGAATATAGTGCAGGGTAACAACTGAGATACGGGACTATTACAAATGTGAATGTAGTGCAAAAAGTGATATAATGCTGGATAATAAAATATAAATGATATAGAGACCAGGGGATTAAGAAATGTCAAATATGGAATATAATGCAGGATAAGAACTGAGGTAGAGAGTTTTTTTTTAAATAGAGTAAAGTGTGGAATAAAGGTGAACATTGTTTGTAGAATACAGTAAAACAAGTCTATTAAGGTGCAGAGTCGAGCTGTTTGTGGTGTGCAGAATTAAAAAACAACAGCAGGGCTTATGGCTTAATATACACTGTACAGTATCAGAAACAGGTTGATATAACGAAAAGGAAAAAAAGATTTGCCATAAATTGGGAGAAATGCGGGAGAATTGTGACCCCAGAAGGAAACCGAGAGAGGGCAATGAAAAACGGGAAAATCAGAAGGGATGGCAAGTATGCATTTACAGCAGCGCAAATGTTTTGCCATTGCTGGGTTATTCATTTTCCTGTAACTCCAGTACTGACACTTTGGAAAACCACGTTTACTTTAAGTTTATTCAACAGTACCTCGATTTCACTACTACTGAAGGTCTTCTTCTTCTTGCAGCCTTTCTTTTAGTGGCATGTCTCCAATTCTTGGGCATGTAACAGAGTATTTGCAACGGCACAACACCTGCCCTTAGTATATAGTGTTTAGGGGCGTTACCTATGTTAATGATAAACAATCGGCCTCCAATTTATGATCATTCAGCACACCTGGGTAAGAGCAGGTTTGGGTGGTTAAGAACGTTGGGTGCATCTGGAGTTTACTTCTTTTCTCTGAACAGAAACATAAAGATAAAATATAAGAGAAATTTAAATGAATGTTGCTATTTCATGGATGGCTTATTAGGTCCTCAACTGATTATGAAAAGCTGGCCAGATAATTGAGTGTGTGGAGCTGTGCTCTCTCTCAGAAACTAAACCCTGGTACTTGTTTGTTTGAGCAAAACAGTTTATTCCCAGTCGCTCTAATGGATTTTAGCTCAGTGGCCAACAATAGGAGGTTGTGGTCGCCCTCGCCAGCTAGCAGGTGTGAATGAGTAGAACTGTGTGAATGTTATTAATTGGGGGGAAAGCCTCTTGGCGTGTTCAGTAAACCATCCCCGGATACATTTTAATTTGTCCTTTTCCTCCATAGACCAAACTGGAACACGTGGTCATTTGAATTGTGTTGAGCTAAACTAAAGTTCAAACTACCAGCGGACTGACGACTCCTCAAGCAAAACTAATCTTAAATTATTTCTTCTGCTCCGAGACACTTAAATACCAACAAGTAAGTCAGGGCCCTGCCTCCCAGACCATATTATGCTGTCTATCAAAATGATTTCCATTGTGAGCAGTAATGGAGTGAACGAAGTTAATGTGGCCTCTGGATTTAACAATGGAGAGCTTTCTCTGTCAGACAGGTGAGGAGAATAAGGAAGGAAGTGATAAACTGAGATCAGTTAAAGCTTCAGTAGGCAGAATGTTTTTGGCATCATTAGGCAAAACGTCCATAATAACATTTCAGCATATTGCAATTCAAGTGTTCTCAGAGAAAACTAGACTTCTGCTCCTCCTCATGGCTCTGTTTTCAGGCTTTAGAAAATCTAGCCTTTGACAGGAGACTTTGGCCAATCACAGGTCATTTCAGAGAGAGAGTTCCTATTGGCTGTGCTCAGGCTGGTGGGCGGTGCTTCGTATTTCCTCAACTGATCTCAACATGGCTGCCAGATCACAAACTTTATCATTTTACAGCTAAACAGTACACTACAAGATTTGAGGAGAGAAATAGGCATTGCAGTAACAGAATATTGATTCAAATTTGATCAGCGCTGCCTAGTTTCACCGTTTGAGCGGAGTTTGTGAGTGATTGACAGCTGCTCAGAGACGGCAGCTGGCTTGAGATCAGCTCTGACTGCTTGTTTTCCTCCGGTCTGTGAAATCTTGCAGATGCCTTTAGGAGCACCGGAGGACACAAAGACACATGATTTTTTTTTTTCAGATTACCTGTCTCATGAACTACTGACGTTTTATAAAAATAACTTTGTTTAATCATATTTGCTCCATTTCTACCAACTGCAGCTTTAATATAAAAACTAGGGCTGTAATAGATACTATATACGCTGTAGAAATAGAGCAACTTGAACTGTGGGTAAACATGACATGGTTTTTACTTGCTAACACAAATACTAATCATAGTGTTTACTTCGTGTGTTTTTAGAAACATTTAACTTGCTGCCACAATGACCTGCAGGCTTCTTCATCAGATAAACACACCTGGAGATGTGAGTCGTGCGTATGTTAGCATTTCCTACAGCACCATATTCATTCAGCAGCTGTCTAAAATGTGAAAATGTGATTTTTTTGTAAGGGGAATATACTTCAGGTCTGAATGTCTCCATAATAACACCCCCTACCTCTGCTTTTTAAATGCCAACCACTCAAGATTTCTTCCGCTTCTCCGGTCACAACGGCAGAATGTACTTCTCAAACTTTTCATGTGTCATTTAATTTCCATTTTATGATATAATGAAATTCTTAGACAATAGACTCATCAGACATTTTCAAAATCTCTGTTGCCAAATTGCTGATTAATTAGCTGCCAGATGACGGATGAGCAGTGTTACCTTCTAGACTAAATAACGCTTAAATAGTGCAGGTTTAGCCTCGCTGCACTTACACCATCAGAGAGACACTACGCTTCACAATTTCATGCACACACAGGAAATTTCTCTTCAGACAGATATGCCAAGTCAGAGTACTTAGGAGGTCTGTAATCAATTCATGTACTTCACATTGAGAGATACGGGTCCTTTTTAATCTGGCAACGAAGCTGAAGCATAAGTGCCCGACATGCCGGCATGATCAATATCTGGGAAGACAAAAGATCCCTGAGATTATTCACTGGACAAGACGGATTTATTAGAGAACGTAAATTTGGCCCAACTCTCCAAATCATCAATGTTATCACATTTTAATTGTCAACTTTTTTTCTTTGTGTAAATTGTGTAATAGTTAGTAGGAGCCAGGCAGGTGTTTCTGACACCTGGAATGATCATGTTGCCATTCATGATACTTTAGGAGAAGACAGGATTTCCAGCGTTAAAGCCACTTATATGAATCCATTATCTGCCACACAGCTCGGTCCTGCAGGTCTCAAGATGTAATGTACCGGTACATGGGGATTAGCAACACGGACACAATGACATTAGACACACAAGGGACATGCAGGATGTTTTAAAGATCTGCTAGATCTGCTTTACCTGTACATTTCCAGCACGGTCACACTAAAAGGTGAATGAATGACACGATAATTTACAAGTCATTTTGCATGCAGGAAGAACTGCGTTGCTTTTGGCGTCTCATTTGTACCATAATATAGTCTGTATTGACTGCAATGTAAACGCATCTGCCGGTATGAAACGCACCGGGCGTTCCATTAACTACAATGTAAACCCAGACACGCCGGGAGTGTGGTGACGTAGTTTAAAGAGTGAGAGAGACACACAGTGGGAGAGGAGGTGGATGGGTCCAACATCACAAGACTTTCATCCAGGAGGCCGCTGTTTGAGTCCCGTTCGTCACGTTACGATCAGCTGTTCGTTTGTGTCCCATGTTCACTACGTTCAGTTTAATTTTCATTGTACAAACGTAGTAGTTTTAAGCCCAACCATGAAGTTCTTTCCTAAACTGAACTATAGTGGTTTTGATGCCGTAAATAAAGTGAAGCCAGCGGGCCATTACTGTAGTTTTGTTGCGTGGCGTAAAAGAGACGTACAAATGTCACGTGAAAAAGCTAAAATGCGTTCTCAAGACACACGGAATGTCCTTGTAATGGTGTAGTGCTATATACGCCTTCCCATGAGATCGGGTTGACGTTTCCTGATTGATAATTGAATTGCCGGCATCCAAACATTCACAGTGAATAGACTCTAAATTATATTTGATTCATAAATGATAAAATGTCAGATGTGTTGTCAGGGCTTGATTGTACAGATCTTAAATGCAGTTACTATACAATAAAGAGAGAGCTGCAGACTCTCACAGCCACTGACTCCAGTGTGTGTGTGTGTGTGTGTTCAGACTGACCGGAAACATCACAGAGACATGTCCACTGTGATTAGCACTTGTGTAAATGTCAACCTTGTTTGTAGTGCAGGTAATGAACAAAGCTCTGGATCTTACAGGGAGAGAAAGACGGAACAAAAGAGAGAGAAAGGAAATAATAAAAAGAGGAGAGGAAAAGGTGAGATGAAGCGAGGCGAGAAAATACAAAGTGTGGGAGGGAGGGAGAGGGGAGCGGGAGAGGAGGAATGAATGTTTGGTCAGATAAGAGCCGAGGAAAATGTCGGAAGGGAGGGGGATACGAGGAGAGGAAACAGAGGGAGAGAATGGGTGCAGAAAAGAAGGAAGGAGAAGAGAGGTTAGGAAAGGGCAGGATGATGAAAACAATATGAAGGGGAAAGAGAGGAGAATGTGGAGGCAGAAAGGAGGGAGGATGACAGGGAAAGTGATGAGAGATCACTGTAGGATGAGAGGAAAGAAAAGGTTGGATGAAGAGTGATGAAAGAGAAAGGAGAAGGAGAAATGCAGGACAGGAGATTGATGAAATTGAAATATGCTGCGACACCGAACATTCTTAGAAACATCTGTCGTCAATGGAGACATATGTGGTTTTCATTACATTTGATATCTGTTCCTGTTATGAGATAGTTAAAGCTGCAGTGGGGAGAAATGGAGCAAATGTGATTTAAAAAAAAGTTATTTTTATAAAACACTAGTGCATGAGACAGGTAATCTGAAAAAAATCATGTCCCTCTGTGTCCTCCAGTGTTCCTAATGGCATCTGCAAGATTTCACAGACCGGAGGGAAACAACCAATCAGAGCTGATCTGGAGTCTGCCGTCTCTGAGCAGCTGTCAATCACTCGCAAACTCCAACCAAACAGTCAAACTAGACAGTGCTGATCAAATATGAATCAATATTCTGTTACTGTAATGCCTATTTCTCTCCTCAAATGTTTCCAGAAACATCTTGTAGTGTACTGTTTAGCTGTAAAATGAGAAAGTTTGTGACCCAGCAGCCATGTTGAGATCAGTTGAGGAAATACCAAGCACCGCCCGCCAGCCGGAGCACAGCCAATAGGAACGCTCTCTCTCTGAAATGACCTGTGATTGGTCAAAGACTCCCGTCACAGGCTAGAGTTTTTAAAGCCTGGAAACCGAGCCATGAGGAGGAGCAGAAGTCTAGTTTTCTCTCAGAACACTTGAATTACAATATGCTGAAAGGTAATTATGGAATTCTTTCTCAATGATGCCAAAACATTTCTGCCTACTGAAGCTTTAAAACAGTCCTTCCGATTGCACATATATTCAGTCCATCCTTTCTTCATTCTGATGTTTCCTACATGCTTTCTTTCCTTTGCTTTTGTAAATTATTTTTCATCATTATTTTATTTATTCATTTCACCCTTCTTCTTTCCTCCATTTCTTCCACTTCTGCCTCTTTTTTCTCACCATTCATCTTTCTTTATTACTACTTTCTTCCCCTCATACTGTTCTCTTTCTGTCTTCCTCTGCATAGTTCCCCCTATGTATCGACAGTAAATAAACCCAGTGGATTTGATTTCTAACAAGCTTTTCTTGAGGCTGAAGAGCGTTTCATTCCTCCCTGTCCTCCTGTATCGGCTCCATTGTTAACCGGGCTGCACTGCATCAATCTCCTCTCTCCTCGCTGCTCCGTTGTCCTCTCTTTCCGTTTGATCTGTTCTTTTCTTTTCTGCTCTGCACCTCTCCACTCTGTTTCTGTCACATCATCACTCTGTTGTGTGTGTGTGTGTTTTTTTTGTGATTGGCTTCATAAGAATACACAAAGAAACTTCTATAGAGATCTATAGATCTGTTTTTCTTTTTGTCCGTTGAGATGATTTGATTTCAGGAACATTGCAGGTGTCATTTGTCTGCACTGGTGGTTTCGGCTGTAGTGCAAAACACAACAACTACTGCAACATTTACTGAGTCGTGTGTGTGTCGTGCACTGTGAGCCTTCTCCTTCTTGCTCTTTTACATTTACATGAACAATATTTGGATATGTCAAAGTTTTCAGCAGTCTGACTTCTTCAAACATAAAAGGGACAATTAGAAAGTGTTCATACAGGAAACAGGAAGTCTCCGTTTATACACACACACACACACAAACACACACACACACATATACAGTATATATAAGGGATAATGTACAGCGAGCTGGTGATTGTTGTGAAATAAACCCCGACAGGGCGATGCCGCACCCCAACGCGGAGCATCATCGCCCTGAAGGGATTTATTTCACCACAATGACCCACTAGCTGTACATTATCCCACTTATTACACGGCTACTTACTGAAGAAATCAATAACATGACACAAAAACGGTCTGCCAGAGTCCGACATCAGAGCTACGACCATAGCAACGGTTTGTTATACATAGCAACGGTCTGTTATACATAGCAACGGTCTGTTATAAAGAAATAACAGACCGTAGAGCACGGTGGTTGACCAATCAGAATCGAGTATTCAGTGTAATAAATATGTATATGTACATATGAAACTGTTCATTAGATGGAATGCATATACTTATACCTATTATTGATAAACTAACAGAATAACAAATGTTCCTTTGGACACAATTGTTTTTTTTATTGAGTGAGTAAGGGTCTGTATACAATACATACTGTCATCACGGGTAATATTCATAAATTGAGCTCCATATTCTTTGAAATTGCTTCTCTTTGTTGCCATGTGAATAGATGATAAAACCTACTAGTGGATGTAGTAGGCCCCTACAGACCCACAACTATGGGGCTTATAGCGACTGATAATGTCTATTTAATAGCCTATAACAGTCTAATCGGCTGGCTTTGCTCTCTTATGCTCTATTTTCTGTCTCCTTTAGTTAATTCTATACTATCGCATTGCAATGTAGTTTATATTCGTATTAAAATGTGCTCTGCTTGACCTTAGTTTATTGTAATGCAGTACATGTTATGCTCTGCTCTGTGTCATCCTGCTCCACTGAGTACTATTTTATTCTGTACAGAAGCCCAGGGCTACTGGAAAGGAGAAGAGAGGAGAAAGGAGGGAGGAGGAGAGGGAAAAGAGAGGAGCCCAGGGCTATTTTTTTTAGCTCAGCACCCCCCAAAATAGTTCCCTTATTTTAGGCTGTCCCCAATAACAGAGGAGTGGCTGCAGGTGAGACGGAGACAGGGAGAGATGAAGACATTGGTTGTTCTTTCCTGGCATCAGCACGGTCCAAATTCATGTGATACACATATGAAAAGCAAAGTATTTGAGCCTTTTATTAGTGTAAGATTTCCATATTTGCTTCCGTGAATGCACACTTGCATGATGTAATATATCTATGTGTAATATTAGCTCTGTTTGCTCAGCCTATCTTGTTGTGCAGGTTTCTAATCTTCGTCAGTATGCGACATGTTTACGTTCACATTATTGGGTCGGCCAAGGTCATTTTCATTGCATACCAAACAAGGGGAAAGGTGAGCTGCTCTGTTATCTCTGAAGTCACTTAAACGTGCAGAAATTTGAGGATTGCACACAAGTATGTTACACTTTGACCTCTGACCCTCAATGTTTTAAATCTAATGACACTGAAACACACAAACACCTGAGTTGGATGATGACCTCTGTGTAGCTTCAGAGGGAATAAGCCTTGACACTTTGTCGGTCAGACCTGTAATGACAGTGCGTATTGCGTAATAGTTGTCTTCACCCCGAGGTCTGCAGTAGCCATTAAAAGTTTAATCACCAAAAGGTCAAGGTTCATGTTTGGTGAAACAACACACGTTGAATTTAGACGAGCTTAAATGACCCGGTTAGTCCAAAGTCCTCGGCCTGCAGAGTCATATAGTTCATCACTAATATGTTCTTATATATGTTAGTCGTGGTTCAAATGTATGGTTGTCTGAGGTTTTCTTTTCTGCCTTAGAGAAAAAGAGAAGAGGATGATGTATATACTGTAGATATGAACACATGTGAGGTGTCTGTGTGGTCTCTGTCAGGGTTTTAAGGACACAGCAGACTGCAGGCTGGTCTCTCTCCTCTTCCTCCTCCTCCTCCTCCTCACAGCTGATGTCTGATACTCTCCCCTCTTTCATTTCTCCTCTGTTCTGGTTTTCCTCTCCTGACATTTCAGACTAATCCAGTTCGGCAGACTGATCATCGCTGCCCTACAGAAACCTCACCACTCAGCAAGGACAACCTTTCAGCAGAGCTGCTCTTTTTTTTTCTCAGGGATTTCTTTTATTTTTCAGATTTCCCTTTCTTCTTCTTCTTCTTTTTGTTTTTGTTTTTAATGTTACGCAACTGGAGCTTGTCAAAACAATATCCCTCATCTAAATGCACACATGTAGAGGTTTGACAAATAATAGTTTCAGTAGCCGTCGGATGAATCAAAACTCCGGTTCTCTTATTTGTGTTTGACCGTCTCCAGACTGTCTTAGGTTATAACTACAGCTAAGCTTAGACAGCATGACCCCAGTGTCATAGTGTCATAGTGTCATAGTGTCAGTGAGAGGGCTGTGTTGCACCTGTCCTGAGCCAATCAAGCTGCCTCACAACACAACCCTGTCTCCTACGAAATGATGTTCCCATGCAACTAAACTGCATTCTCAGTTTTCTCCTGGATTACTGTCGCAGTTTTAAACAGTTTCAAACATGTCATTAACATTGTAAATTGAAACACAACGAAACAAAAACTACTTTATGTTTTACAAAAAAAAAACCTGGTTTGTCTTCACATGACTGTTTGTCAACCCTCCCAATCTTCCCAGGAAACCTCCGCTTTCATCGCTCTCTCCTGGTTTCCTCTCGGGGTTACTATTCTCAGTTTTTCACACTTTCTTTTCCTTTTCGTTATCACAACCTGTTTCCGGCACTGTACAGATTATAAACGCGTTACTGTTTGCACCCAGATGACAGTAAAGCTACGCCAAATGTAGTTTCCTGGCGAAAGAGAGCTTCTCGCGATACAACGCGGTTTAAGCTCACCGCACATCACGGCGTGCAGCGCCCAAAGTTGGGCTTTGCTCGACGCAGTGAAAAGCCAGCATGGCGTGATGCAAGCTATTAGAAATAACGGGTTTCAGAGCGCAGTGGTGACGTCGTCGTGTTGACATGTCTGAAAGGACCGTCAGTGAGTGAGAGAAATGGAGAGAACTAAGAGAAAGAAATACTCAATAATGAATTAATAAAAACTGATGAATATTCGTTTATAACACAGATTCACACGCCAGAGGGGCAAATTATTCAGTTTTCCTTCCTGAAAATTAAATAGGCCTATTTAATAAAAAATGCCGTTGCAGTGTATTATGGATTATTTTGTTAATTTCATTCTTTAAAAGTCACCAGAATGCAGGAAATGAAGTCTCTGAAACCCACAGACCCGCTTTGGGTTAAAAATCCTCCCTATTTTGGAAGTCTCAAGGTTGGCAAGTATGGTCTCCTTGGTGAAAGTCCTGTGTTTTTTTCCTCCCTATGTGGACTATCATCACAAACACAGCCTATTTGTGATATGTCAAAAACAAAATATATTTCCCTCTAAAGGTAATTCACAATGTTTTGTTGTATGGGGAACGTACCAGGAGCAGGAGGCGACCTTCATGCCTGCTTATGTCACCCAAGAAAAATAAAAAATATAAATGTGTGTGTCCTATCCCCACAGAGGAACTCAACAGTGTCTTAACTGCTGTGAGAGACCAGATACCAGGCTTACATGGATGATATTGTTTGTCCGTGCCTTTGTGAAAATAGATTAATTTTCTGCTTGGGTACAGCTGTGGGTGGATCCAGTTTGGTTTGTTAATAACTTGTTTAGAATTAGAGAAATAGTGCAGGTCCCTCCCTAAAAGGTTTTGCAGCACCAATAACAACGTCACACCACGTACTTCCACCTTTTGTTCATGACCGGTACGGGTCATAATTTGCATGAAGTCCTTGTCAGGTAAAAGCTCATAGAATGTGTTTCAGTCGTTGTTGTTTAGTATTTTTCCTGTGAGGACAGTCTCGTTGCTGAACCAGTACTGGAGGTCTAAATGATGACGCGCTTAAACTGAATCCATTTGGTGCATTTTCCTTTTTTGTGCCCATTGACATATGACGTGTTTCTGCATATGTTGTGCTTAAGAGGCACTCGGAGCTGTCGACATTAGGGTCACCTAAAGATACTGTGAGCCAAAATCATTGTGAGTGCAGCTTCCTTCCAGGTTCGCACCTGATTAATCTATTTGATTAAGTTGATTATGCAACTCCAGCCTGTCATAACACCCGGGGCACAACCACAATTCCTCAGTCACGACCCACAGATATCCTGCAGCTGCTGACCCATCGCTGGGGACACTGTGAGGGGCAGCGGCTCGATTCAAAAGCAGTGCGTCACTATTTTATTTTATTATTAAATGTGCATCGATGCCGCAAACACTTAAAGTGACAAGAGAGGAAGAGGGAGGAGAGAGTGCAAGAGAGAGAGAGAGAGAGAGAGAGAGAGATATGTGCTGGGTGAGATGTCCCTCTTGGCGAGATTACCCAACTCCAGCCTTCTCCAGTCAACCTGTGTATCTGTATGTGTGTATGTGCAAATACGAAGGTCTCCATGGAAATATGACGACATAAAGAACAACTCTGCAGCATGTAAAGAATCATTGGCTTCCTATGACTGTTGATGCCTTCAGATGGGGGTCGTGTTTACCGTGTTCACGAGAAGAGTCCATATGAACGCCCTCCTCCTCTTGTGGTATTCACAACCTGGTAAATGGAACGTTTCTGAAAGCTCAGAGTTTACGAGTTGTGACGTGTTTGTTGATGTTGTCGTTATTTCGGAAGTTCATTTTTTGGTGCATAATAAGTGAATATATTGTAATTTTAGTCGTATATTGTTTTTCTTCATAATTTTATAATATGTCTGAGGAAAATGTTGATATTCCCGACGACCTCATCATTTTCCTCTGTCATTATGCCTTTGCATTTACTGCATTATGTTACCCACTAGCTAGTTTGCTAAATTGTTAGCCTCTCTTAGCCGAGTGATTGACAGCCGGCTCATAGACAGCAGACTCCAGATCAGCTCTTATTTGTTGTTTTCCTCTGTGAAATCTTGCAGATGCCATTAGGAGCACCGGAGGACACAGAGGAACATGATTTTTTTTCAGATGACCTGTCTCATGCACTACTGTCACGATATAGTGACCGGTTTATAGAAATAACTTTTTTTAATCGTGTTTGCTCCTTTTCTTCAGACTGCAGCTTTAACTGTAACTGCCCACTTATAAAGACTTTATGTAACATGTTATGCAGCGGTTGTCTAGACTTTAGTTCGAGAGTAACAAGTGCATTAGTGGCTTTTTACCTCAGCTGCAGGTGTCCAGACGAATCACAGCTGAGAGGTTTAATCTGAACTGGAAGCTGCTCCTTGAGGACAATGTCTTCTTAACACTGCAGAATATTTCCCCTCTGGCGTTTACTGCATCATTGTGTGTGTGTGTGTGTGTGTGTGTGTGTGTGTGTGTGTGTGTGTGTGTGCTCCCCCTTTGTTACTGTGTGATAAATTGCCATCTTTAGCAGAAGGTCTTTCCCATATTTTACACTGCCACCTCCAAATTATACTAAAATGTAAATTATCCTATTTGAAGACAGCAGTGTGCCATTATCATAATCACGGTGACAGTCTAATAAAATGCATCCCTGCAGCGATGCAGCACTCCTCTGCCTGTAGGCTGCCTGAGGTGAGTACTAATATCACCCAGTAGTCGGGGAATTCACCCTGAAACACTAAAACAAAAAAACTTTAAATGATTTGTGTTATTCCAACCCAGAAAATACACCGACTTTATGGTGTTTCCCTGCAAAACCGCTGTATAAACAGGACTTTTACTGTTTAAATATTGGTTTTAATTATTGAAGGAAATTGAGTTAGCATGACACAGCAAAATAGATTTGATAATCGACACATATATTTAGCTCATATGTCATCTGCATGGCTGTCCCTGAGCTCCTATAGTGCTAGCAGGATTGTTTGATTGACAGGTGTGAGAATAGCTGTGCTCCAAGGAGGCACCCCGGGGTGCAGCTCCCTCTGAATTATGAATGAACGGGCTGAAGCTTTTACCTCCCTGTGTCAACCTCACATCTGCAGGGCGGCTCTCTCCTTTCCTCTCTTTCTCTCTCTCTCTCTCTCTCGCTCTCGCTTTCTCTCTCTCTCTCTCTCTCGCTCTCTCTCTCTCTCTCTCTCTCTGTATATCACTCTCGCTTTCTCTCTCTCTCTCTCTCTCTCTCTGTATATCACTCCAGTTTTATTGAAATATGCAAAATACTGAAATATCACGACAGGAAGGAAGCCAGTTCAACTAAAGTGCAGCATTATCATTCAATGAAAGTATAATATGAAGGTAAAAATGCATTTTTTTCCCATTTATACTGGTTGATCATACTGTGAAATATGATTTACAAATTAATTGAGTGAATTAATAAAATGTTTATTTGCATTTTCACAGACTTTTTATTCTGTGATTATCAAATATCCTCCATAATATCATCATTTGACAAGACTTCAAATCAATATATCCGTCTCCACTCTGCCCTCACAATGTTTCCACTATTTTAGGAGCTCAACGCTGATAAATGTTCATTCAGAGCAGAAACTGATGAATATATTCCAAATGAAATACATCTCAGGTTGTATGTAGATAACCTTGGCATATACCAAAAGATATAGGCCCACTAATATGCTTTATCTATGGTAAGTGCTCTCCAACTTCTCAGTATTACAAAGATTCATCTTTTCATCTATTCATCCAGCTGATTATTTAGATCATAGGAGGCTTGTCTTTGTGAACACCTTTTCAAAAGCGCTTTTATAATGCAGAGCTATATACATGTAATTGACTTAAAGCTGCCTCTGTGTCCTTCGGTGCTCCTAACAGCATCTGCAGGATTTCACAGGCTTCATGCTTACATCCTCGCAGCCACTACCTTCCTTCTCCCTGGTCCCTAAAACCTAAAAGCCTCTCCTTTCCCTCAGCATCAGCCTGCCTTTAGCAAATCAGCTGGAGTGGTGTCGGTACCAGCAGACAGAATTTGTGGGATCTTGGCTTTTCATCTTTCAGGGATATCAACTAATGGCCCCGGTAGGTCCAAGAGTGTTCCTTGTGGTTTTTAGGGCCCTCATCAGGTCCATGATACAGTCCCCCCTGCTGCCCAGCAGTCCTTCAGTCTGTTTGGTAGATTAACCTCTCTAACCTCATTAACCAGCCCTTCACTTTCTCACCTTATCTGCTTCTCTGCTGCCCCATCTCCAGCTGTTTCTTTTACGTTCTGACAGTGAGGTGACCTTCCCTCTGTCTCCCATCCTAGCAATTGCCCTTCTGCTCCCTTATGAATTGGTTCCCAGCGTCCAGTTCCCATTCTCTGCCCAAACTTGCATCGGTTTTTGCTTCTCAGGATGAGTTTATGGCTTCCTCTAAAGCCTGTGTCTTTTCCGTTTCACTGCCTGAAACTTCATCTGTCCATCGAGTTTGAATCTTACAGTTTGCTCCGGTATCCCTGTCAGAACCAACAGAACCTACCACTATTCCCATCCTACACCCTGCACCTGTCGATCCGGCCTTTCTTAAGCTCTCTCCCTCAGTTAGATGCCCTGTTCAGACCTGGTATTAACATGCGTCCTCCGTGATCAGATCACAAGTGGACAGCTCTAAGTACAGATATGAACGCACTCAAGACACATTGAGATTGGATCTTTCAGACAACATTCAGAGGAGGTCTGGGCCACATATGACCACATTCTTTTAGCAGTGTGTATGCCAATGTGTCCTGGGCCACATTAAGGACCGCCTACTCTACTGACGTCCCGCTGGGACCCGCCAGTCTCTATGCTCCTCATGTGACAGGCATGACTGACGTGAGCGCTTGTCTGCCTCGCAGCATGGAAACAGCCTCTGTGCTCTACTGTTTTCTGTCAGTATAACTGTATTTTATTAAAATATTATTACATTATTATCATATTGTCGGAGATGTGTCGGTGTTTTTGTTTCGCTACTTTGCACGGAGCTGACACTCGAATTCACGAATACATAGGATATTACTACTGACATTCATGTACTATTACGTCACAACGTCTGCTGTATTAGCCATGTGTTTACTACGTGTTTATTTGCATATAGAGCGGGGAAGTGAGATCGGATCACAAGTGGTCACTCACGCACGTGGAGACGCATTCTAATGCCAGGTATGAACAGACGTACTTAAAGCTGTCCACTTGTGTTTGGATCACTCAGGACGCATGTGAATGCCAGGTCTGAAGAGGGCCAGTGTCCTTCATTATCATGTGACTATTCCTGTCCCCCAGCATCCAACCCCTCAGACTCAGATAAGCCTTTTTTCTTGTGATCCAGCTTCTGGTCCAATGATCCTGATCCCGTCTGCTCCTCCAGAGCCCAGGACTCATTATGCTCTTCTCTGTGCTCAGGAAGTCCTCAGTGCACCTGTCCTTGTTTCAACCTCAGGCACCGGTTGTCCACCTGCTACCTGCCTCTTTAAATTAACTCACACAGGCTGACATGCAACTTTATGGGACTCGTCTCCATTGTCAACGTGGTCAACCTTGCACATCATTTCTCTTGAATCAACCCTTTCCTAAACTCAGTTTTCTGCTCAGAGATGCTGGCTTGACTGTGTTGTTGTTGTTGTTGTTGTTGTTTGTGTCGTAGGTATCAATACAAATTCTGGCCAATTGGCTGAACGTGCCTGTATTCCTATTGGGCGAGTAATATATTATTGTTTCCTACTTCTGTATTTTCAGGTGTGTAATATAGCAAGCCTGCATTCCTCTGACTTTGTGTGTTTTTTCTGTTCCATCTTAAATCCTTAATGTTATTGTAATATTTCTGTGTAAATGTAATATGCCAGGCTGAACGCCCATGTGCTGTCCCCTTTGTTTACCTTTTTTTATTTTAACACCTCCGGGCTTCCCCTGGTAACGCCGTGTTTAAAGTAATTCCCTAAAGGCAACGTCTGCAGAAATGCAGACTTGTGGAAAGTGTGCCTAAAGGGCTCAACATTTCTTTGAGAGAGCTCTCAAGCACCTGACGATTTGACAGTGTTTAGGGATGTCCCACTGTCAAATCGTCAGGTGCTTGAGAGCTCTCCAGCAGACATTTTGAGCCCTTTATGAACACTTTCCGTAAGTCTGCATTTCTGCAGACTTTGCCTGAGGGAATTACCAACAATTCATAATGTTGTGACGTTAGACGCAGGATTACCATGGTTACCAGGGAAAAAGGTAAACAAAGAGAACGGCACATGGGTGTTCAGCCGGGCATATTTAAATTTACACAGAAACATTAACATTTTAAGGATTTAATATAGTATAAAGAAACAGGAATGCAAGCATTAGACTGTTATATACTGTATAATAAACTGTATACTACTATTGACATAAAGAATTTCACTATTTCTCCTCACATCCCCAGTGTGTCTGTTCAAGGATTTCCGGCACCCTGTCCTGCCTCACCTGTCCTCTAGTGGCCCTCAGTGAGTTTCCCTCCTCTAGAGGTCACCTGACCCCCCACTGCTGCCCACCCAGCTGCTCCTCATGCACAATCAACCCCACAGAGGCCATCAGGTTTGGCCTGTTTATGTTGCTTTACCACCTGTTTCTGGATTATAATGTTAACTATCTGGATATCCATTTTTTCTACTATTTTTGGATGTAGTTGCCTGGTCCAACAGCCTGCCTTCCATCTATTTGACCATTATCAAGCTGTCCTCTACTCTATCAGATGTGTCGCAGTGCGTCTGCATTTCAGTCTGCTCGTCCAAGCTATCAAGTTCAGTTCAGTAGAAAACTAGCCTATATACAAGCACTGCACATGAGGTTAATATCTCAGCAGCCTGTCTATCAGAATATGATTGTTTCTCTGGCTTTTGCGGTCTTTGAATTGTCTTTTGACAAGGAAGTAAATAATGTACAGTGAATCACAGCCGAGCTGACCACGCCGCTCCACTGCTAAAGGCTTCTAGTCCGTGACGATGGTGGTTCAGTATAATGACTTAAAGCTGCAGCGGGTAGAAATGGAGGTAACGCTGCAAAAAGGCCAGGAAGGGCAGAGAACACAAAGGATTCTAGCAAGGAAACATGTGATTAACACAGGATTTAAACATAAAACACAATCTGCTTTGTTTTATAAGAAAGGAAATTCATTCAAGGTGTTTGATAGACCTCAATGATATACACAAAAACACTGAACACTATAACTTGTTTGTTTACAAGAACTCCAGAGAGCATCTTTAACACATTATGGTACTCTGCTCTTGAACTAGTGGTGTTACTTCACTGTGTCAGTCTATAATATGGTACAGTGGACATCAATCAAACTGTCAGAAAGACAGCCTGTGTCTCCTTTTCACTCTGTTTTCCTGTCTTTTCTCTCTCTCTCTCTCAGTTCAGAATGTCGTTTTGCGATCATGGTAAATTAGAAGAAGCTGATGTAGATGTTGTGAGATATAGTAATGGATGAGGTGGAGGCAAAAAACATTTGCTCTACCAAGTCCATTATTTTTTATATTGGTTGGGTGCATTATTGCCCTTATACCTACACCGATCAGCCATAACATTAAGACCACTGACAGGTGAAGTGAATAACATTGATTATCTCGTTACAATAGCACCTGGCAGTGGGGGGGATATATTAGACAGCAAGTGAACATTTTGAACTTTGAACTTTGTGTTGGAAGCAATAAAAAAGGGCCAGCGTAAAGATGTGAGTGACTTTGACAAGGACCATGTGATGGCTAGACGACTGGGTCAGAGCATCTCCAGAACTGCAGCCCTTGTGGGATGTTCCCGGGCTGCAGTGGTCAGGACCTACCAAACGTGGTCCGAGGAAGGAAAACCGGCGAACCGGCGACAGGGTCAGACCCGAGGCTCATTGATGCACGTGGGGAACGAAGGCTGCCCTGCGTTGTCTGATCCAATAGAAGAGCTACTGTAGCTCAAACTGCTGAAAAAGTTAATGCTGGTTCCGATAGAAAGGTGTCAGAACACTCAGTGCATCGCAATTTGTTGCGTATGGGGCTGCGTAGCCGCAGACCGGTCAGGGTGCCCATGCTGACCTAATGTTATGGCTCAACGGTGTATACTGTACATGGGCGGCTGTGAGAGGGTAGAGCAGGTTGTCCACCAATCGGAAGGTCGGTGGTTCGATCCCCGGCTCCTCCGGTCACATGTTGTGTCCTTGAGCAAGATACTGAACTACTGAAAAACTGCTCCTGAAGGCTGAGCCATCGGTTTGTGAATTAGTATTTAGATTAAATTTAGATGGGCAAAGTTGGCACCTTGCATGGCATCACTGTGTGAATGCTGACATGTAAGCGCTTTGAGTGGTCGGAAGACTAGAAAAGCACTGTATAAGTGCAAGTCTATTTGCAATTTACCATTTACCATGGCTGCTTACCAAAAAGAAAAAAGAGGTTCTGTTGTTAAACTTTGCTGTAGTGAGTTTGGTTTTATAGTTTCACAGTTGTTGAACTGTTCCACATGTCACTATTTTGAAAAGCCAACCCCTCTTAGCGGGGTTTATTAAAGGAGTCATTGAACACTTCAGTTATTAGTTAATTTTATGCATGCTGCGCTCTCTTTGTTCAAAATGTTCTTTTATAGACTTTTAGTGTTTCCAGTTATTGGAGGTGGAGCTCAGCATCGTCAGGTTGTTTATTTTAGTTCACCAAACTGCTTTTTTACAAGCTCTAATGGTGTCTGGACGGATCCCTGTTTAAGATTTTAATGGACACAAGCCTCTTTAATGGACATTGAATAGGCAAAATAAAACTGGCATCATAGCCGGTATGGTGCTGATAGCACCCCGATGGGAAAGCTTGCTTTAATTATTTATTCTACTTAATGTATTTATATATCCTAAGGTGAACGGGGTTATTGTTTTTTTGTTGTGTGAGCTCACCAAACCAGATTCCTATCAACTATGTTGAAATGGCAATAAAGTATTGAGTCCGGAAAAGAATGCAATAAATAACACGTTGGCTTTATAACGTCATTCAACTTGTATGCCTCCTGTTATGGAGAGAGAGAAAGATGCTGATGTTTTGCCCAAACACCATGCAGGCCTGCAGGACACACACAGCAATCAATCTGGCACAACCAAATCATCTAAAAAGAAATAAAATGATATCAAATATTGGAACAAAATCACCAAACCACAAAATAAACAGAAATTCTATTTGACCTTAAACAGAGAGTACACGGTGGCCGAGTACCTGACCACCATGACTGATAGAAAAGTGAGGAAAGCGTTGAAACAAGCCATCACAGGCAGAACAGACAGAGAGGACGGGCTGTGTTCACTTTGTCATAAAGGATAAGGATTTGAGAGGTTTTCTTTGAACAAAATAAATAATTTATCCGGAGTTTGTCCATCTCGCCGATCCTCAGAAACTGCCACATCTAATCTACCTGGGGAGGAAAGTCAATGTGCGATATTAGCTGCAAAATATGTTGTAATATATGTAACATGCGACAGGTAATCTGAAAAAAAATCATGTTCCTCTGTGTCCTCCGGTGTTCCTAATGGCATCTACAAGATTTCACAGACCGGAGGAAAACAACCAATCAGAGCTGATCTGGAGTCTGCCGTCTCTGAGCCGGCTGTCAATCACTCGTGGACTCCGACCAAACGGTCAAACTAGACAGCGCTGATCAAACGTGAATCAATATTCTGTTACTGTAATGCCTATTTCTCTCCTCAAATGTTTTTAGAATCATCTTGTAGTGTACTGTTTAGCTGTCTCTCTCTGAAATGACCTGTGATTGGTCAAAGTCTCCCGTCACGGGCTAGATTTTTTAAAGCCTGTAAACAGAGCCATGAGGAGGTGAATTACACTTGAATTACAATATGCTGAAAGTATATTTTTGGCATCATTGGGCAAAAAAATCCATAATAACCTGACTACTGAAGCTTTAATGTCTTTATATTATATTGGATTTGATATGATTATTGATTTTATTATTGGTTCTTCTGTCCGTTCGCGTGTAAAACTTTCTTTTCCGGAGCAGAACTCAGAAACTATTTAACTTAGGAACTTGGTATGATGGTTGACAGTGTGGTCTAGTTGAACCTTTTGGGGGTTAGAAGTTCCCAAATTCTTTGAAACTTTTTGAAACTTGAGGAATGTGAGCTAATAACAAGCCACATTGTGCTCAATAGACTAATTCCATTAGTTCCTAAAGGGCAAAACCTTTGGCCCTACTTCAGTAGAGGTCAAGCGGTGAGCGGGGGGGGTATGTGAGCCATGCTCACTTTTGCCTTGTTGCATATTGTGGTAGGTCTACAGTGTATTTATTGCTAATCATTCTCAGTGTGGGACTCTTTGTAACTTTTTACATGTATTAATCTACCGGGTCAGGATCCCATGCGCACTCGCATATGCGCTCGCATATGCGCGCTCGCGTCCTCGCTCCACCTCTACACGTTCATGCGCGCACACTCCACGCTGCAGATGAGTTAGTAGCTCTGAGAATATCTAGTGAATGTACAGTGGACGTTTGTGCGGAAATAAATGCTGCAGCTCCTCCAGACCAACAGAGGTTTCCCATGTCTTGTGAAGTGACGGGGCTCCGCAGAGAGAAACGTTATTGGCTCCGACCGGGTGCCGGAGGGAGACACCGGCACCTGGTCGGAGACGAGCAGTGATTCATGGAGAGACCTTGGTCTGGTCAGCTAACATTACTGCCAAGCAGCTGAAACATAGAGTAATATTGTGGTTATAGCTGACGTGTGTCGTCTCACTGTTTTGAGCGATGCTCGTTCATGTCTATTTAGAGCGAGCAAAGCGCGAGCCCGACAGTGACTTTCGTTGACTTAACGGCCACAGGTGTCGCTGTTAACAAGCATTTCTGATTCTTACAAACAGTCCCTTTAATACTTTTCTGTACTGCTTTGGCCATATCATATATGTATCTGCGTGCCTATAAAGCTTGTTTGAATTTAAAAGCTTGAGATAAATACAGACATAGAGAGCCCACTCTGACAGGGAGAGAGAGGTGTGACATGTTTCTGGACCCACTATTTATTTTCAATGGGGCACTGACCCGAATGGGAAGGGGGTGAAGAGAGTACACACACACATGGAGAGAAGGAGGAGGAGGAGGAAGAGGAGGAGGAGGAGGGCTGATCCTCAGTCTGTGTGTGAGGAAACACACACACTCGCTCGCTCTCTCTCTCTCTCTCTCTCTCTCTCTCTCTCTCTCTTGCCCGTATCGAGAGGACGAGCTGGGAGCTGGAGAGGAAGAATGAGGAAGAGGAGTCCTCCAGTGCTGCTGCGCGCCTCGTCGTCCCAACAAATGCGGGTTTGCTGATGAAGCGCCGCTCCGGTTCTCCGATCACACAGGTCGTTCAGGTCGCTCTGCATGGAAACAACGAGGAGGAGTAACAGCAACAACAGCACAAGACAACAACAAATAATAAAAAAAAAAAGCTGCTGCCGGTGCATGGGAATCCGGACTCCTCTCCGTCTCCTTTGTGCGTCTCGGTCGGTGGATATAAGAGCTCTCTGCGTCTCCATTTCCATTCAGCCCACTGCTGGTTTACTGGCGCACCTCTACTACTACTACTGCTCCTCCTCCTGCTGCTAGGACTAGTAGAGCTGCAGCTCTCACTGTCTTGTCTTGTGGACTCTCTCTGGATCAAAAGGTAGGATATGCTGCAGTTCTCTGGGTTGGGTTTCAGATAATGATACTGAATGCTGCTGCTGGGGGGGTCTTTGCATCTATTTCGCAGCATTGTCTGGTGAAAGCAAGTTTTTTTTTTTGAATGGGGATGGAAAGGAGGACAGTGTTGGAGACTTGAAAGCAGCATGCGCCTGGAAGGGTTTGGATGCGATGTTTCCTCATCTCATCCTCCAGCTCTCCACACTGCGCCTCTCCACCTCCTCTGTGCTGATTTATAGAGACAGAGAGAGAGAGAAGACTCTAGAATCACTGGGTGTGGAAGGTGTTTCCAATTTGTTTTTTCATTTAAAATGTGCAATCAGTTTAGGATCCGGAGGCTGCTTCCTTTTGCTCCAGGGGCTGTATATATTTCCCTTTTTTTTTACCCTCTCCTCTCCTCTCTCTTCCACATGTTTAAGTCAGACCTGCCTCCCTTAAGAGGAATACTAATCACGGATGCAGAGCACGTCCAGATTCCCACGATCGCACCCTTTTTTTTCAGTGTGGAAGTTGGGTGACAAAGATGCGCAATCCAGGGCTGCAGAGATAGTAATCCCCGCAGAGGACGAGCGATCCAGTCGTTACAAAAAAAGCTTATTCAGAGCCACATTTGCGCAGTTGTGCACGTCTCCATCTCCATCCTTTTGCGCCAGTGCAGTGCTGCTGGGGGGCTGATGGGGTGCCTTTTGCACATCAGCGCAGTGCAGGATGGGTAGAAATCCGAGTCTCTAGTTGAGTTTGAATGGAGCGTTGTTTTTTTTGGGGGCGGCTGTGGCTCAGAGGGTAGAGCAGGTTGGTTGTCCACCAATCGGAAGGTCGGTGGTGCAATCCCCAGTTGATCCTTGAGCAAGACACTTAACCCCAAATTGGCATAGCCATCGGTGTGTGAATGAGTATTTAGATTAAATCCTGATGGGCAGAGTTGGCACCTTAGCAGCCTCTGCCATCAGTATATGAATGTATGAATGAATGGGTGAATACTGACATGTAGTGTAAAAGGCTTTGTGGTCAGAAGACTAGAAAAGCGCTATATAAATGCAAATCCATTTACCTTTGCACATGAGCGCAATGCAGGTTGGGTAGAAATCTGAGTCTCTAGTTGAGTGTCATTCAGCTGTTGTTTCTGAATTTGACTCGGTATCAGTCGGGTTGTCATGCCTTGTGAAATCCGAAGGACAATTATTTTACTTTCTGACTGCTGCGTTATGAAGCAGCATGCAGAGCTTCACACATCACTTAGCTGCTCCTTGCACATACATATATAATATAATATTAGAGGAGGCAGCAGCAGCAGCAGACGGCGGCTCCTCATTCTCCTGATGTGACACTACAAACGCTCCGTGTTGAGGAGCGTTTGGCACATCAGGCAGGTACCATCAAGGCTTTCCAGGCAATCTTCTTCCAGCTGACTTCAGTCGTTGTTCTGTGGGCATGACACACACACACACAGAGGAGGAGAGGAGAGGAGCTGCAGCTCATCCGCTGAGGATGCTATATGAAATATTTATTTACGACAATGAAAAAAGTGAACCTCAGCCAGAGGTCTTTACTGCCTTATTTACCTTGCAGCAATGGTGCAGTAGTTGGTTATTGATGGAATAGAGAAGATCTTTGTGGGGATGCAGCACTGAGGCATCTTTTTCAGGCAGCACAGTTAAACGGGTGCAGATTCACAGAAGTGATGCATTTCCAATAAAAACTGTGCTTTTTTTCCACGTCTGAGGCTGGATCCAGGCTGTATCTCAGTGGCTGTGGGATCGATCAGTGATCAGGCCTGTTTTTGACCCGGTTGAGGAGACACACACACACACACACACTACGCACCCTGCTACACTACTGTGCTGTAAATAAGTCAGTATAGTAAAAGGCTGAGTGGAGGCTGAGCATCCTATCTGGAGGAAGCAGGGTTAGGGTACCAGATATGTGATATGAATGTTTGGTAACATATTATCATCTCCAACAAGGAGCTACAAAAACCCCAATTACAGATTTCTTTCTTTCTCTTTCTGGTTATTTTATAACATTACTGGAAATTGAGATAGTAACATGACTGTTTAGGGAAATCATTTGTTTCTCCCTGTTTGTTAAAATGCTTTAGGTTTAGATGTTTGAAACAAAGGCTTTCACCTTTTTTAATATAAGACACTAGTTGAATCCATATCTTATTCATACATAGTGATGGAAAAATGGCATTTATTTTTGCATATATGAGAGTAAGACTGAGCAACACTCTAATATTCCCCAATATTAGGGATGCACCGATACCGGATCGAATATCGGGCCGATACTGACTTCTAAATGGCTGGATCAGGTATCGGTGACAATGGGGCCGATCTAGTCAATTCTATGTTTATATACCATATACTGTACATTATATACTGGAATATTAATTCCTGTTTCGAAGTTTTGACAAATTTGTTGCTGCACTTAAAACAGTTTACACCTGAATTATAATTCCTTTTAATTTTGAAGATTTTTTGAAGAAATGTTTAAGTCAACCTGATGTTTCCTTACACATAAAGGAATGATCCCAGTCACTTCCACACAGTAAGGCACACAGCTTATTAATCAAACACCGGTATCAGATCGGTAATCGGTATCGGCCCAAAGTCCAGGTATCGCTATCGATATTGCAACTGAAAAGTCAGATTGGTGCATCCCTACCCAATATAAAGCTAAAATTTAACAAATATCCGCCAAAGTAATATTAATGGTAGTTTTTTTGAGGGCTGCCCCCTCTTAGTTGATTGGTCGACTAATTGGTCGTTTTGGTCTTAGTCAATGAAGATTTCTTTAGTCAGTTAGTCATTTTTTATGCTATTTGTCACGCTGAATGACTTATTTACAATAAACGTATGAGCACATTTCTGGTATACACCAGATTTAAAGAGGTGCTTTTTGTGTGAAACTCAGTTTCGATTAAATCAACTGATCGATTAGTCGACAAAATCGTGTGAGGGTTAGCCGACTAAGATTTCTTTGGTCGAGGACAGCTCTAATTTTATGTTCCCACTCACCAAAAAGCCGTTTTGCTTCTTTCTGCGAAAGGGACCCTGTTGACTATAGTTTACAGTAAACAGGTTCAAGGACAGATCACGTAATGTAAAGAGAAGGGAGAGATCGGGAGAAAATGTAGAAGAGCTGCTGGCTTTGCTGTAGATCAGCCCGTCCCTTGAAACCTAATCCAGTTCCAACCATGATATTTTTTATTACAAAAATATTTTTTCAAATACATTTTACCTGTTTTTTTTCATATTCAAAAGAAATACAGATACATTCTTAAAAATAATATTAAATATAGTGTAATGATCCCTAAATATATGGCATATTGTACTGAAAGTATAATAGTGAAGGCAGGTATTCCTGACCTCCATCATATAATTCAATATTAGTTAATAGGTAGTCATCAGTGTCAAACCCTGAGGAAGAGTTTTTCTATTTGAAATCAATGTGCACATCGATGGGTTCTCTGCAAACTTACCACCCAGCATAGGTCACTTAGTAGTTATTCTGATTGGTTGATACGTGTGACCTCACCGTCAATTGTAAGTCTTTAGGTCAATACTGTACTGCTACATTACAATGCGTGTCACCTGTTGTCAGGTTCAGTACAGATATATAGCAGAACAATGTATCCTTATACATTGTATATGTATATATTGTATAATATCTTACAGAAAGTTATTCCTCATTTTTTGTGCATTTTTTTACGACTGTCCAGTAACACGTGTCAATTTCCGTTACTTGCCTACTGTCTTTTCAAAATAAACTTCCATCTTCACATGAAACAACTTGGTTAGGTTTAGGCAACAGAACTACTTAGTCAGGTTTAGGAAAAGATTGGGGTTTGGGTTAAAATAAGTACATTTGTTACGTAAAGAAAGTATGCTTGTTACATAACTTACGTAACAAAAGTAAAGTAACTCAACATTGACTTTTGCTTTCACGCCAGAAAGCCGTCTCGTGGGTAAAAGTCTGTGTGTGTTTGACCCGTCCATCCACTCCGACCTCCTCACTATGTCACTTTGTCGCTCTTTATCCAACGTTACCTGACTTCCTTAGATGCAGCTCTGCATGTCCTGGCTACGTGGCTTATATACAAACTACAGTGCATTACTTTTCATAGGTATAAAGAGTGAACGAGAACAGCCTGCAACAAATAATATAATAACATAAACAAGATGTATACATTGAACATCGTTAGCGTGGATGTGTACAACGAGGAAACAAACCACTAACACTGTCAGATTGACCCGTCAGCTCCGTTGAAGGTATTACTCATATCACAGAACAGCAAATAAATCCTTGTAATGTTAATCTTAGTAAAAGCATTGTAAACAAATCAGCTAGTCACCGGGAAGATTGGCAGCCTTTATTGGCCTGTACACTGCATGTTGATGCTGCACACTGTACCTGGTAGGATTTGGTGGCAGAAAGGTAGATCCTTTTAGCAAAAAAACAGGAGGGCGCTGTTCTACTGGGCTAACAAAGTTTACAGGAAATATGGGCTACTTCTGGAAAACAGCAGCAGTGGCGTAACACAGAGGCTCCCAGTTGTCTCCAGCGTGGCTTGAACAAAGCTCATACATGTACCTCTTTTAACAAGCATGTGAATAACTGGATATAAAGTATTTCTGTTGTGTCCTTGCAGTCGGTGGTTTGTACAGAGGAGGCACAACCCCCCACGACTACAGTAATGGGCTCAGTGATAAAATATGGATGAATCCAAACAAGGTTGCATGCGATGCATAGAGAAGTGTAGCATATAAAAAACATGAATACAGAGTATTCAAGTCAAATATATGTTTTTCTCAGAGTCCCCCCTCTCTTTAGAGCCTTTTAAGGGAAAACGCTGATGTTTGTTGTTTGCTGATGCAAAAAAAAGACAGATGCAAGCTGCGAAGACAACATTGTCCTATTATCATCTCCTAGTTTATATGGAAAACATGTTCAGTTGATCCAATTGGAGACATTAGCATTCCTTTGGAGTCATGTTTCTGTAAACCCAACAAATGTACGTCCAATATTCAACCTTCTTGCTCTGTTTTGGTCTCCACCAGCTCCTGATGGAAACAACTGGGTCTTAAGCTGCTAAATGCTCCACTTTGTTTAGCAGCTAGTCGCTAACTCTGTCTGTCAGCAGTTTGAGCCTCTTTCTGCTGATAACCGCTGCTTCCTACTGGTGAAAACAGGGTTGGTGATGCTAAAACGCTCCGTAGAGCTGAGGTAGTAATAATCATCTGTGTGTTTGTCATATTACACACGCTTATTTGACCCGTTGACGATATAGAAGTGTTTTGTCGCAACCTGTTCTCACTCACAGCTCGTCAGTGTCTGATGCCAACGCACCGAGGCACGCTTTAGCGTCTGTATGAGACGCACCAGGCTTTCACCTAAATCCAATGTAAATCCATCCGCGTCCATATTAGACTGTCAGAGCAACTGACGCAGTATAAAGAGCGAGAAAGTCGGCTTAGGGAGGAGGTTGCGGTGGATGTTTGGGTCAAACAAACACAGATTTTCCCCCAGGAGACTGCTGTTCGTGTTCGTCAACGTTGACTTATTTTACTTTTGTTACGTAACGCAGCGTTGGCTAAGTACGCAACAAACATACTTATTTTTACCCAAACCACAATCTTTTCCTAAACCTAACCACCTAAAAACTGAGTAATCCTACTTTGGAAGTTTATTTTGAAAAAGAGACGGTATGCATGTATGGAGCGGAAACTGACACGCCGACCCTGACACGTCTAAACCTGACGCTAGAGGGCTACCTGGGACGGAGAATGATTTGGTTGTCAACGTTTAAAAAAAATAAAATAAAACTGAGATCAAGAGCAAGAAGGCTGGGAAAACATGAATCTCTCATGAGACTTTGACATTTTGCCAGTGGCATGTGATGTAACATGTTGAATGCTGAGAAAAATAGCGTTCCTACAGATGATACCACTCACCCTGAGAAGGAGGGGTTAATGTGGTTAGTTTGAGGATGATTGCTTGCCTTTGGCTACTTCTTCTCCCATGTATGTACGAAGCACCGGAGATAAAGGGAGTGATTTATTTGACTTTTAAGTTTTTAATGATTTTTTTTCTTTCTAATTCCTGTTCGTTTCTCATATCTCATCACAGCACTCTCCTCTCCTAAAAAATTACGTTCCCATACAACTAAACTGCAATTACGTCTCGAGGGAAACGGAGACGGGGCTGCTCATCATCACTCTACCGCGTGTTCACGTCCTCGTCACATCCCAGAAAGACAGACATACAGATAAGGTTGATGGATAGACAGAGTGACAGACAGTAGGAAGTAGCCGTGTGTGTTACAGTGCCAGCCTGGTCATTTCCTCCAATTCAAGTGTAATAATATGACAAGGCGTCTTGGCTGGAGGATTGGCTGCAAGGCAGATCCAGGCTAAAAGAGCTCAACATCACTCTAATGACGGTAAACGCACACCATTAATCTTCAGTTGTTTCCAGGGACTAGTGTGTGTGTGCATATTCTGTCCTGCTTTCACACCAGTGAGAGTATCCATTTTTATTTTATTAAGGTTAGGTTACCTCTCTCTTTCCTATCGTGTACTCCCTTTTTCTTTACATCTGTCTCTTTCTCTCATTCTCTTCTTACTCTTTTTCCTACATTACATCCTTCCTTCAGTCTGACTGTATTCTAAACCTCATACTATACTAGTAGTACAACCTCATAGTATACTAGTAGTACAACCTCATACTATACTAGTAGTACAACCTCATACTATACTAGTAGTACAACCTCGTACTATACTAGTAGTACAACCTCTCTATACTAGTATACTAGTAGTACAACCTCATACTATACTAGTAGTACAACCTCATACTATACTAGTAGTACAACCTCATACTATACTAGTAGTACTACCTCATACTATACTAGTAGTACAACCTCATACTATACTAGTAGTACGTACTGATTTGGCTAAAAATGTAGTATGCAGTATGCGAATAAAAGAAAAATCAGTATGCCAAAAGTACCTGGATGTCGTACTGATTTGGAAAAAATCTCCAGTATGCATCAGACCAGTCTACCTCGCCTACTGTATCCCACAATGCAAAGCGCTGGAATGCTACAGGCTACGGTTACAACAACAACAACAACAGCAGCCAAAAACGGGGATTTTATTTCCTTGTTGACGGATGGTATGTTTAAATATCACAACATATATGAACCTGTGGTCTTCTGCCTTTTGAGTTAATATGACTCTAATATCTGGAGGGAGGTCAGTCCACTGTTTTGTTGCTGTAACTGAAAAAGCAGTTTGAGTAAATGCTGTCGAGCAGTGTTTTATATTTCCCGTCTCCCCTCGTTGATGATCCTGTTTGTCTGACTATGAGCTGTTAGAATCAATAGTTTAAACCTGCAGTATCTCATAAAGTAAACTAATATAACATAAACAAATCAAAGTTGTATTTTTCGATAATATTACAATAGTGGTACGAGTTAGTTTTTTTGTCCAGTGCTTTAAGAGCTGGGTTAAAGGCTAAAGCCTTGTCTAGCATACTACAAAGTACATTGCTTTAAGCGTTTCATACTACTGAGGAACGCAGTATGCAGTATATACTGAAAACCGCATACTGCATTCGTCTTTTCATCCCTCCCTCTGTCCTTTCTATTTACTTTTCTATATTTCTTTGTCACTCTTTCACTCACATTTTTCTATCATCACCTCTCGCCCCGTAAATTCATCTCGGAGAAGCTTCTCCTCGGAGCAGCCGGCTCTGAGTTCTCCTGGTTTATTGTTGTTGGCCTTCTCATGTTCAGCACTGACTCGTCTTTAATGATCTTACCACTGCATCACTTCTAATAACTGTAGTTTCCCTGCATGATTCAACCTCTGATGAAGATGCAGAAAGTGGCTTCATGTCTCGTGCGCTCCCCTGTCTTCCTCGTTCTTTCTCTTCTCTGTTGCCTGTTAGTCTGATCAGCTGCTTTCTTGGCACCTTAGGGTGCTGCCTTCAGAGGCTTCCGAGGAATGACAGTACTGGGGCAGAGGGGGGACAGCTTGCCTCAGTGCAGCACATGTATTTGGTTTTTCTTTACTTTATGTATTGTGCTTTTGTTTTTGCCTCTGGGGAGGAGGATTCAGTGGTCTAGTTTATGTGTGTGAGTGTGTGTTTCTGTTTTTTTTTCTTTCTTTCTGAAGCCGGGTTGTCGTATTGTGTTCCTCCTGAAATGGAGCCAAGGTTTTGAGGTCATAACACAAGGGGAAATCATGGCGGGATATTCTGAAACCTGATAGTTCAATTACAAAATCCAAAATAGCAGCCACCGTTCAGCAACTCTCCCGTGTCGATAGCAGAGACGGGTGAACATGCACTCTTACAGGGCATCAGTTTTTCCTTTATCAAATAGCCGCTAGTGATTCTGCGGTCGTTCCCGCAGGATAGATTTTGCAGTCGTACAGCAAAACGGCACTATAAACAGAACAGGTAATGATCTCGAGTCGTCTGGAGTGAAAGCTCCTGATAAAGTGTAAAGCAATCAGGACTGTGTAAGCAATGTTTATCAAGGACTTCTGTCCGTGAGGATGAATTTTAAGCGAGTCAGTGAGAAGCAACAGAGCAAAGGACAGAAAGTATTAGCCCTGACTCTGGGTTAATATATGATTTGTGTTTTATATCAGGTACTGAGCTGACATAGAGTGCTGTGTATTAAAACGTGCACAGTATTAACCACCTTTTAACCATTCATTCACTGTATTGTGGTGAGAGCTAGGAGATGCAAATGTCTGCAGGTAGGAAAGGAAAAAGTCTACTAAGTAGGGATGTGACTGTGAGGTAATTTTCCCACCGGTTAATAAATTGTGACAACACGTATGTAATGTAGTCGGTATGTGCCCAACCACCGTATAACACCGGTAACGCTGACTACCGTGGCAAGTCGTAAGTGGTGGATTGCTGGTTCGAATTCCTAAACCAGCTGGAAAATAACTAAATTAGTCAGAAACTGCAATTTTTCAAGGCACTGCAACATCAATTTGTTTGTGTGAGGACTGTGGCAGCTCCCATGACTTTGTCATTTGAAGTTATTTATTCGCCCATTCATTTTCTGTTCCCATTTATCCTGTTCAGGGTCACAGGCCCATCAAATTGGCGCCAATAAAATTAATCAACTTTGATTATCCTTTCATTGGAGGAAAGAAATGGGGTTAATGAGCAATAAAGTCTGTGAGAATTAAAATGCTTCTCTATGATGTGGTCTTCTAAGCATCGATGCACCTCTTGAGAGGGAGATTTTATACCTTAATCTACAATGTCTACTTATTAAACAAACAAGATATAATGTGTTAATTAGTGAGCTTTGGAGGTGTTGTTTTTATGCCTCCGTGCCGGCGACAGCCAGGCCGGAGCCATTATGTTTTCAGGTTGTCCGTCCATTCATACTATTCTTGTGAACGTGATATCTCAGGAACACCTGGAGGGAATGTCCGCTTGTACTCGAGGATGAAGTGATTCGATTTTGTTGGTCAGAGGTCAAGATCTCTGTGACCTCACAAAACACATTTTAGGCCATAACTCAAGAAGTGATATGCTAATTATGATAATTTCACACAAATGTCTAACAGGATAAAATGATGAACTGATGATATTTTGGACAGACATGGATATAAATGGCAACTGGACTAGTTAGCGGAAGCATACAGAGAGTATACAGTGAGGCGTCCAGAGCCAGGCTACCTGTTTCCAGTCTTTATGCTAAGCTAAGCTACCCAGCTCGTGGCATGCAGGTTCATATTTAATAGACAGATATGAAAGTGGTATCAATATTCTAACAATAAGTGTATTTCCCTAAACTTTTCCTTCAAGATGAGTCTTTAAACTTTTTGCATGAACTATGTTCAGTTCACTATATGAAATCATCTGAAGGTTGCCCCCCACGGTGAAAAATGCACTTTTCCATATTAGCTTTTTGGAGGAGCCGTCACACACCAAGAACTTAAAGCGTGAGGTATAAATTGCCAGTTTCCCTACCTGCGGTGAATCTTATTAGACTCCAACTGGTGCCACATCTCTTTTTAATGACTGGTTTTCTCTTTGATATAAAGACATGTTGGTGTTGTAGATTCTTCTTAACATTTTATTAGGATGTTATAGTTTTAATGATACAATTCTAACATTGTTTTTTTTGTACATTTTCATTCATATATTTCTGGTTAAACCTGCAGTAGGCAGAAAGTTTTAGGCATCTTTGAGCAAAAAATCCATAATAATCTTTCAGTATATTGTAATTCAAGTGTTCTGAGAGATAACTAGACTTCTGCTCCTCCTCATGGCTCTGTTTTCAGGCTTTAAAAAATCTAGCCCCTGACAGGATACTTTGGCCAATCACAGGTCATTTCAGAGAGAGCGTTCCTATTGGCTGTGCTCTGGCTGGTGGGCGGTGCTTGGTATTTCCTCAACCGTTCTCAACATGGCTGCCGGGTCAAGATGTTTCTGAAAACATTTGAGGAGAGAAATAGTCATTACAGTAACAGAATATTGATTCATATTTGATCAGCGCTGCCTAGTCTGACCGTTTGGTCGGAGTTTGTGAGTGATTGACAGCCAGCTCTCATAGACGGCAGCTGGACGGCAGACTCCAGATCAGCTCTGATTGGTTGTTTTCCTCCGGTCTGTGAAATCTTGCAGATGCCGTTAGGAGCACCAGAGGACACAGAGGAACATGTTTTTTTTTTTCAGATTACCTGTCTCATGCACTACTGTCAGGATTTAGTAACCGTTTTATAAAAAATAACTTTTTTTAATCATATTTGCTCCATTTCTACCCACTGCAGCTTTAACTTGTCCTATCAATATTATATTTACTACTCCACCAGTTTCTAATTTCCAAGATGTCATGGGCGTCACCTTGAGCAATCCACTGGTGTAGAGAAGCATTGGAAAACACACTCGATAGCATAGAGAACATCTGGCATATAGAGAGCATGCTCTTTAGCCATCAGCCTGGTAGAAGAATGACATCCTTAAGTGAAAACTATCAAATCCCAAAGCACACTGAATTATTGATCGCGTGGAAATGCCACACAAAGCCTTTTTCTTGTGGGGCTACACAGGAAGCCAAAGAGCGTCTGGATCGCATTAGTCGAGAGGAGAATGTTTGGTTATGGGCGTATTCAAGTTTAATTAAGTAGACATGTAATTTAGTTTGGAATTGATTTTCTTAACATTCGAGCAAACAGCTCTCACACCACAGCTGAGCCAACGCAGCAGTCAACCTGAACACTCGTCACATGTATTTAACCCAAATATTTACTGTAAATTCACCATAGCTGGGCTGATTATGCATTACACCATGCAGCAAGTAGCCGTCAACAACATTAGGCACGGCGTGCACACACACATACTTTCTACAGTGTGTAATATATTGAATGAGCATTCACACACCCCCTGTGGAAATGGATTCCGTGTTGTTCATTTAGCTCTTAATAGTGTCAGGGCCCTCCGGCTCCCGAGCCTCGCTGCATGTACTGTAACAGAAAAATGTGATTCATATGGTTAGGGGGATTTACCGCTTCATCTATAATGAGTATTGTGGTAAAAGGAAGAAAAGCAGGAAAGTACTGATGTAACTATCGATGTCAGGTGAATTGTGCTGCGTCTGCATGTTAGAGTGTGAGCAATTAATTATCGGGAAATGGATGTCGGCGTGCCGGATGGTGGAAGAAGCTTGTTTGAGGAGAGTTCTGAGCTGATCTTTGTTTCGGGTCCTGGTTCTTCTTATTGATCCCCGATTAAAAGGATTACTACTTGTGTGTGTGGGCAGCAGTGCTTTTACTAAAAGGTTTACATATTGCTCAAAGTTTGTTCCTGGTCTGTCTATACAGATGTGAGGGGAGCGACATTATGTGTCAGACAGATGTGGATGAAGTGAAACATGTTACAGGTTCTTTCAAGAAAAAGCTGGGAAGATAATCTGTACAGATGTTGACAAGCATTAGTTAATTTCTGTTAATTTCTGCTGTCTGCACTGATATTATATCAGGCCACACTAGCTGTTTTGTTCTTGTTAATTAACAAACTGGTATCTTGGGATGTCACGATTTAATTTAATAGTCGATACCAGTACCAGTCAAATTCCATGATTCAATTCAATGATTCTCGATACTCAATTCGATACCACGGTAAAAAATTAAAACAAAACAATAAATCCCATGTTCTTCAGCATACACTCCTTTATTAGCTACCATTTGGTTTTATGAATTTATTATTGATCCCTGATTTCTCACCAAAAACTAAATTTTAGAAGATTACATTTGACCACTTTGACGACATTTGCCTCATTTTTACTGAATAGAGCTTGAACGCATCATAGTATAACACAATGTAACCTCTGTACATTAGCTGTTAGCTCTGGTATTTAGTCAAGCAGCAACTGTGCTGCCGACCAGCTGCTAACAGCTAACGTTACTAGCTCTCCTTCTGCCGATTTCAACATGGGTTTGTTGTCACAGTGTAGCATTATCAAGGATATATTCTACTATTTGATCGATTGTCATGACATTTTGTACAGACATTCGTAGTCCCAAGAGGATAAACCCTGACTTTTCCTCTAGTGTGCCCACAGGGTTGACAATTGTAATTTTGAGTTGAAATGTCCCAACAAGTATTGGATGGACTGCCATGAAATTTGGTACAGATATCCACGTTCACTCAGGATGAATTGTTATATTGTTTATAACATGATCACATCATCATGATTCTATTTAAAGTTAATAAATACTAGTATTGAATTATTGCCTATAGCCCTAGCCTGACAGATGTTCAGGTCAGATGCAAATACTGATATTTGGGAGTAAACAATCTACTATATGAATGCACACATGTTTAGCAAAGATTCCTTAAACCTACCAATATGTATACAGATACTATTGTTCAAAATCTGTCTGGACGCTCTGTTTCTCCATAAATGTGGCAGCACTGAAATGATTTTTTGTATTTTTCTTTTTATCCCCTAAAACCTCAGGAGAGGATGTGTGTGCATTCGTGTGGAAGCAATCACATGGAAACTGAATGACTGATTTGATGTCTCAGTTTTGGGATGTTGTGCTCTCTCAGATAGTGGCCTAGTTAAAGCAGAAAATCCTCACTGCAATTAAAAATGCTGTTAAAACAGTGTGTTTTTTTGTAGATCCTGTAACTAGGCAAACATAGAAAATGTGACACACAATCAAATGTTTGTGATTTCCCCAGTTTACACTGTCGAAGAAAAAGAGGACCAATGTCTACAACCACAGTAACAGACCATAATGCACTAACCTGATGCTGATCTATGCTAACTTCTTCAGGAGCCGCCAATGTTGTATAGAATGAACAGTCGTCTCTCTGTGTCGTCACACTAGGGCTGCACAATTTATCGAATATTAATCACGATCACGATTTTGACTTCCCACAATTAAATGAACATGATCAACTGCAATATTGACGTTTAAAATGCTCCGCTCATAGAAAACTCTGCATAAATCAAGCGCTTCCTAAACTAACAGCTGTAGATGAACCGTCAATTAGCAGCCGATCGAAGCCAGCTGGTTTTCAGCAGTCCCATATGCACGTTTCTTTTGCCAGTCACACACATATGTGCAGCCGCCACATGATGGCCGATGGCAAATTATAACGCTATCATGATGCGTTCAAATGTAATCTTGTAAAATGTCGTTTTTGGTGGGAAACTTGAATAAATCCAATTGATTGAAGAAGATGTTTTCACAGCAATATAAAATAGATAACAGAGAGGGAATTATGACCTGTTTAACTTCCTAACACTAGCTCTGAGCAGCTTATAATATATAATTAGAACTACTAATGCCAAGATTTTCTTTTAATTAAAGAAAATATTTAAGCCTATAAACACTATTAGATGACAATAACAAAGTAAAAGGATAATAATTTGACTTTTTGTCAGCTGGAATGAAGCACAACACGGAACTGAAAACAGCGCTCTGTTTATTTAAATGTGAAATTGCATCCAAATACTTTGTCCTTAAAATCAATGAATAATCGTGATAAATTATTGTGATCTCAATATTGATCAAAATAGTCGTGCAGCCCTACGTCACACACGCGCTCGTAGCTGCCAGTAGCTCCTTACAGGATGCTGATTGGTCCGTTGTCTGGCTTGCTGGCCACAAACGCATCACTTGACGCCTGACAAGATGGATTTTCGTGTGACGTGATCCCGTGATTCTCGCATAATCTTGTGACATTGTGAGAATCCAGCTGCCGTGCAAGGTTATCACAATCTTTTGTGTAGGGATGTAATGATCAATTGATTAATTGATTAGTTGATTGACTCCCAGAAACCAAGAGGGATTAAGTTTGTGGTAATTGTGGAGGTAATTGTATGGGTATCCACTTTTTCCAGCACCTTTTGTTATCTTGCCAGTTTGAAAAATTCAATTTGGAAGACAAAATTACCTTCAAGTGATGGCTGTCCGGCTTCAAAGCAGTCTGATTAAAGTAACCTAATTTACAAGGCAGCGTTGTTGACAGAAGTCGACCGGGCTGTTATCAGAGAGAGACACTCCTGGCCGCCGGGTCGCTCGAGGAACAGCGGGGTATTATTGCTGCAGGAATGTGGCAGGGAGATTTCAGAAGCTGTTCCTTTGGACATCTGCAGCGCTGAGTTCAGGAGCTGAGGAGGTTTATCTTTGGCGTGGTTATTTGAACTTGCTGCCCCCTAAACGGCTACACAAACATCTTACCTGAAGCAAATGTTTTTATTTTCGTGGTGTTGTGTTTTCAGGGTCCTTCATGTCACCAAAGTGAGCAACCACGCTGCTCTGCAGAGGCGACATCAGAGGGTGTTTCTTTCAGACAGATGCAGATTTGACCTTTCACTGCTTGTTTGCTGGAAGTTAAACAAATATATTACCACACAGCTTTTCTTTTGCTTCAACACAGAATCATGTTGTCTGTTATATCTATATGTTTGAGATGAAAGAAGCTGCAACGATTAATCGTTTAATTGTCAACTACTAAATTAACCGCCAACTATTTTGATAATCGATTAATGGGTTTGAATCATTTTTTAAAGAGAAAAAAAGTCAAATTTCTCTGATTCCAGCTTCTTAAATGTGAATATTTTCTGGTTTCTTTACTCCTCTATGACAGTAAACTGAATATCTTTGAGTTGTGGACAAAACAAGACATTTGAAGACGTCATCTTGGGCTTTGGGAAACACTGATGGACATCGACAACTTATCGATTAATCAAATAAATAATAGACAGATTAATTGACAAAATGATCATTAGTTGCAGCCCTAAGAGAAAGATGAGTTGGTTACATTCTGTCGAAGTGAAATCTATTTTTTTTGTACTATCCATCATGAGGTATTCAAATAATATTTTAAAGTCATATCTGCCATTAAACCCAAATGCCTGCATTATACTCTGGTTAAATATGCATCTGAAATCTTGAAATAATATATAAATGATTGCAGTGAAAATTCAAATTAAAGTAGAGAATTAAACCTCAACATGTCTAATCAGAATTCGTCTCTTCTCTTCTCTCTGAAGGTTCAACATCATCATTAATCGTCACCTTACGGTTCTGGTTCGGACGTCAACATGGGTCGCTGGGATCATTCCCTCCTGTCCCCTGCCTTGAGGCTAGCGGTTGTCATGGTGATTCTCCTCCTCGAGCTCCATCCCTCGTTGGCCGGCGCTCCACCCGAGCAGAGCTTTGGTGGCTCCGTTTCGGTGCAGTCCACTAATAAAACCGAATGCAGTAAGCCTGAGGCATGCGCAAGGGGGGTGGTCCTCCCTATTTGGGAGCCCCAAAACCCGTCGTTTGGTGACAAAGTGGCCCGGGCAACAGTTTACTTTGTGGCTCTGGTCTACATGTTCCTGGGTGTGTCGATCATCGCGGACCGTTTCATGGCATCAATAGAGGTCATCACGTCTCAGGAAAAGGAGATCACCATCAAGAAACCCAACGGGGAAACCACCACCACCACCGTTCGGATCTGGAACGAGACCGTCTCCAACCTCACACTCATGGCTCTGGGCTCTTCGGCTCCCGAGATCCTGCTGTCCGTCATAGAGGTCATAGGTCACGGGTTCCACGCCGGCACGCTGGGCCCCTCAACCATCGTGGGCTCTGCGGCGTTCAACATGTTCGTCATCATCGGGCTCTGCGTGTACGTCGTGCCCGACGGCGAGACGAGGAAGGTCAAGCACCTTCGCGTCTTCTTCGTCACGGCCACCTGGAGTATCTTCGCCTACATCTGGCTCTACCTGATCCTGTCCGTGATCTCGCCCGGCGTCGTCCAGGTGTGGGAGGGGCTGCTCACGTTCTTCTTCTTCCCCATCTGCGTGTTGTTCGCCTGGGTGGCCGACCGCCGCCTGCTCTTCTACAAGTATGTGTACAAGCGCTACCGCACTGGCAAGCAGCGTGGCATGATCATCGAGACCGAGGGAGACCGTCCACTTCCTTCCAAGGTACGCTCAGAGGAATTAACATCACTACTACTAATACTACTACTAATACTTTGTGTGAGTATTACCCCCATTACTGCTGCAGCAGAGCTTCCCACAGCTGCTGGAATAGTAAGAGGATTAATTATCCACACAAAGATAAAAGCTTCCTACGACACTGATAAACTTCAGTGACTGTTTTTATCTTTAAGTTTTCCGGTTTATTACAACTTGGGAGTTATTTTTTGGGGTTTGGCTGCAATGTGAATAACCAGTCAGTTGCTGAAATCTAGGAATGAAGTAACGTCACCAAAAAGAAGTCAGACAGAGGAACACATGTAGATAGAGAACAAAGAGAAAACATAGTTTATGTTGTGATGTTTATATACTATATACATTATATATTGGAATTTTAATTCCTGTTTAAATGTTGACCAAATTTTTTCTGCATTAAAAAGATTTACACTTGAATTGTAATTCCTGTTAATTTAGATTTTTTTACCAAGTTGTTGGTGTAAGATTTATTATTTTAATAATACATAACAATTCAATTTGTATAAATAAAATTAAAAAAATATATTTATTAGTTACATTTTGTTTTATAAAGTTAGGAAAACAATATTTAAGTCAAGCCTGATGTTGCCTAACACATAAAAGAACAGTTACTTCCACACAGTGAGGCATACAGATTATTAATTTAACACTGGTATCGGATCGGTACTCGGTATTGGCCAAAGTCCAGGTATCGGTTTCTGTACCGGGACTTAAAGAGTGGGATGGGTGCATCTCTAATGATGATGATGGTGATGATGAGAGCATTAGAAATAACACAAAAATCTGTGGAATATTTCTAAGCATTTCCGAAGCTAAAATTCTTTCATTATTGTATAATAAATATCAGTAATGCTCGGAGCTCTCTCTCCCTAAAGACGTATCAGTTAGAGAAGAACAGACCAGTAGAATTTAATTAAGCCGTCCTCATCCAAACATGTAGTGGAAAAAAACAAAAGAGCAGATAAAGCGCTCTGTGTGGGTGGAAGGGAGTTCATGAGTAACGTGTATCTATAATTATCTGTATTAATGAATGGATTTGTGCCAAGGTAAACTGATGCCATGAAGCATATGACCGCAAACACACACCCAGTTACTTTTTAAGTACGGTCACCTTTTAATTTCCTGTTTTGACTATCTGATGCCTCGTGTGACGTCCTAGCCACGTATCTGCTGTAATTACATTTTCAGTATTGTGGCGTAGGGGAACGTTTATACACTGCTCAGTTCATTTAGAGCCTCTCAGTGTTTCTGGTGTTGCCATTTATCTCATTTAATTATTAAGAATCAGTGTCCCATTAGTACATGAAGAGCACTTTCATCTCAACTTCTGGTTAAAAGAAATCACTGAATCAAACCCAACAGTGTCCTCGAGGGGAAAGCCTAATAATTTAGCAGTTTTAAATTGCGATCGTGCTGCTTAAAGAGCTAAAAGATATTTCATCAATAAAAAAAACGTCTTTCAATGAATGACAGAAGAAGCTCTTTACTCTGAGAGAGACAAATGGCTGACATGGTTTTAATGAGTCTAATAAAAGTGGATGCTTGTAGTCACACAAACGGTTCTTTAACAAACCAGGCGATGCACCTGTAACCTAGGATATGACTTATAACAACACCACAAACTATACAGTTTTTACCTTTGTTTGGTTGTTGTATGCCATTCTTTGTACACTCCCAGGCTGTATTTCGAAACCTCATTCTATACTAGTAATACGTACTGATGGTATGATAGCATGTAGTATGTGAACAAAAGCAAAAATCTACAGTATGCCAAAAATACCTGGATGTCCTACTGATTTGGAAAAAACAGCTAATTTTTCATAGCTATTTCATCACTAAATTCACTTCTGAAAATATTTGAGGTGAGAAATCAACTGTAGATTTAGAGTGTTTACAGTTCAACAATATTAGATGTTGAATTGAACATTTGCTCCAACGTTTTTGGAGTTTTAGAAGCTCCACAAACTGCCGTGACAGCTAGCTAGCGCCTGCCGGGGCCACGGCCTCGCCAGCTGGGCGGTCACTCTCACAGACCACTGTGAGCTGGCTGGAGCTCTCTAGAGACCGGTCTGTAGACGAGAGGCTTTTATTTCCTCGCTGACGGATAGTTTGTTTAAATATCACAACACAATGTTGTGATATTTAATATTTACTGTCTCCCTTCGTTGATGTTTATCTTATTTCGCCATGTTAAATGGTTTAAGGGGTTGTGGAGTTAAACCAGGCAGTATCTTATAAAGTATACAAACATTAGTCATAAGCAAAACAAAAGTTGTATTTTTCAATAATATTGCATTAGTGGTACAAGTTTTTTTTTTTTTTTGTCCAGTGCTTTTAGAGCTGGTTTAAAGGCTAAAGCCCGGCCTAGCATACTGTAAAATATATCCGTTTCACTGTTTCATACTACTGAGGAACGCAGTATGTACTGTATACTGCATACTGCGTTCGTCAGTAGTATGTAGTAGGTGGTTTCAAATACAGCCCCAATACTGCACCAAAGCCTCAAATCACTGATCAAATTGCTTTCCTCTCCGTTCTAAGGTGGACATTGAGATGGATGGGAAGATGCTGAACTCTCATGGTGTCGACTTCCTGGATGGTCCGCTGGGTTTGGATATAGATGAGAAGGATCTGGATGAGGAAGAGACCCGGAGAGACATGGCCAAGATCCTAAAGGAGCTCAAGCAGAAACACCCTGACAAGGAGGTGAGTAACAAAGTCAAAAGGACGTCAGAAAAAAAAAAAACACATTCAGTCACCGCTGCTTCTCTCTGGGTTGTTTTTCTCTCGGTGTTGATTTCTCATATCGGAAATGAACTGACAAAATAAACTGCAACAGATGACGCAGTTTCTATTCGCTTCCATTATCACAGTGATTATGGTGATGGGTGCAGCTAAGGTCTCATCACAACCTCTCAATTTAATTTGATAATGATGCATCTAAAAACAGAAAATTGCACAGGAAGCCGAGCAGGCATCAAATCAATATGTAAATAAAAAGATAAACACAGAGATGCTCCAGTACTGACACTGGTAATTCATATTCTATCTGCCTTCCTGTTCCTGTTGGATAAACATGAAAATGTGCCTTTGTGCCATAGCTGCAGACTCTTATAGTGCCTACTTGTGTCTGCCTGTACAGTACAGTAAGATATATAACATCTCTTTCTACAGGATGGTAAAGCCGTAATGGATGTAGCATCTATCATACTGCATGGATTAGGATTATTAATGTTGGAGATCCTACCTTGATTTAGCCGATTAGACTGTTATCAGGCTATCAAATAGGTGAAGGAGATGTAGTCAGACTCAGTAGTATAGACAGTGTGATACTCAATAAAAGGCTGGAGGCTGGGAACGATGGATGGGACACAAAACTGGAAAACAGGACTTTCACCAAAGAGACTGGAGTTTGCATCCTGTATGAAACCAACAATGTGTAGTCATCTTAGTGTTTGTACCCAAAACATGATGTTTTCCCCCTCAACTTAACTGTATTTTTTGTTGCCTAAACCCAAAGAAGTTGTAGTTTTATTGACTAAACCTAAATAAATTGTAGTTTTGTTTCCTAAACCTAACTGTTTTTTATTACCTAAACCTAATGAAAAGTTTTTCATTGTGTTCAAAACATGACGTTTCATTAAGTTTTACAACATGTTAGAACATAGTGATGCTTATAGCGACTGATAACACCTATTTAATGGCCTGATAACAGTCTAATCGGGTGAAACAGTAGGGCTTATAGACGCTGTAAAGTGCCAGAAACAGGTTGTGATAACGAAAAGGAAAAAAAAAAGTGTGAAATTTTGACCCCGGGAGGAAACAGGGAGAGGGCAACGAAAAACGTGAGACTCCGGAAAATCTGGAGGGTTGGCAAGTATGCATATCATACACAATGACAGAATAATTCAAATTAAACGTTAAATGGTATAGGCTAGGCGGTCCTAGTCTTAAATAAAGTAGAAAAAGGCTTCACTCATTGGCAAAGTGTTGATTTAAAAATGGCACCACTAGCCAGTAAGCAGAACCAGGCTTTTTACAATGTTTACTACTAAGTCTTCATGTATTCACCTCTCTGTAAAAGAATGAGATCATTATCGTGTTTATTCAGTGTCTCCGTAATATATCACGAGCAGTGGTTTAGAGCAGAGATTAATCTCTTTACCATAACTATGTTTTGGATATTTCAAACTTTAGTTCAACCCATAAAGGCTCTAAACAGCTCCACTGTTCCTCCAACCAGGAAGTAATTCACCTGATCTCCTACAGGAGAGGAACACTAGTGGGGTGAGGAAAGCATGGAAGGGAGGGATAGTGACACAACCTTGGGATGGATCCAGGAACTCAGTGCATTTCTCAGGGATATCTAAGCAGGATGGATGGTTGCGGTCATGGCAGCTTGAAGCTGGATCCTCTTGTTGAAGGAGGACCGCTCTAGTAATGAAATTACCAAGCTGTTCATGTTTCATTTGGCACGTCATGTACAGCTGTGTAAGGCCTCACCAGGATAACCTGATACCTTTTCCTCCGTGTAGTTGCAGACAACGTTGATGGAAATTCTCTGTTGACATGTTGTAAAAGTACGACTAACTGTCGGATTCACGCGACACACCATTAAATCGTATTCAGCTAGACGAGCTCAATGTTTAACAATGTTCAAAGACGAAGACGCAGATGCTCCACCAGCAGTCTGGGGTCTAGATTTCTGGTGGTTTAATAGGTGGAGCAACATTTGTCCACTGATCACGTTGGAGAAAACCTTCACACTGTGTTTGTCTGCTCTCTTGTTTTGTGTAACCAGGTGGAACAACTCATTGAGCTTGCCAACTACCAAGTCCTGAGCCAGCAGCAGAAGAGCCGCGCTTTCTACCGATGCCAGGCCACCCGGCTGATGACGGGCGCTGGCAACATCCTGAAGAAACACGCCGCCGACCAGGCGCGAAAAGCCGTCAGCATGCACGAGGTTCGCTCCGACGCCGGCGAAAACGACCCCGTCTCCAAGATCTTTTTCGAGCCCTGTTCTTACCAGTGTCTCGAGAACTGCGGCACGGTGGCGGTGAACGTGGTGCGACGCGGCGGCGACTTGGGCAAAACGCTTTCTGTGGAGTACCGGACGGAAGACGGCACGGCCAACGCCGGCTCGGACTACGAGTTCACAGAGGGCGTGGTGGTCTTCAAGGCCGGCGAGACGATGAAGGAGATCCGCGTGGGCATCATTGACGATGACATCTTTGAAGAGGATGAAAACTTCCTGATTCACCTTTCCAACGTCAAGATATTGACGTCAGAAGGCGAGGAGCCCGAGGAAGGCGAGTCCGCTAATCACGTGGACTCGATGGCGTGTCTCGGCTTACCCGCCACGGCGACCGTCACCATCTTTGACGACGACCACGCCGGTATCTTTACGTTTGAGGAGCCTGTATTCCACGTGAGCGAGAGCGTCGGCACCATGGAGGTGAAGGTGCTGAGAACGTCAGGGGCTCGCGGCGTGGTCATGCTGCCGTACAAGACGGTGGAGGGAACGGCACGAGGCGGCGGAGAGGACTTCGAAGACATTCACGGCGTCCTGGAATTTCAGAACGACGAGATCTTGTGAGTAATTTTAAATTTGTTCATTTTATTCATGCAGATATTTCTCAGCTTCGCTGTCATTATCTTCTTGTTTTTCTGGATTTATTTTTCACGCTCTGTGTCAGTGTGATGCTGCAAATGTTGTTGCCGATGATGATGTGAGAAAGCGAGGGTGTGAGTGTGATGCGGTGGTCACGACGAGCGGCGAGGCGGACTGCTCATTGGGGACCAAATCAACAATTCCCCACCCTTTGTTTTACCTCATCTCTACTTTCTACTTTGACTCATTCATTCTCTTCTTTTATCTCCATCAGTCTGCTCATTCCTCTTTGCTTTGGACCGTGTTGTGCTGCTGTTTTAGTATTCTGTGGGTTTTATTGATTTCTGCATTGCTGTACACTCAGCGCAGGAGGTTAAGCTTGTGAGTTGCAGGAGCCAAGAAGTTGGGAATCTTGGTTATGTTTTGGACGGTTGATAGTTTGAATGTTAAGTAGACAGAATATCAGGACATGGAAATAATTAAATGAGAAGTGTTGAAGTTGCAAGAAGGCAAACCGAGAGGAGCTGCTTGCTGGAAGCAGTACGTGAATCCAATAAGCAGCAGGGAATCAGGGCAAAGCTCTGAAGGAGCATCCATCTAGTCAACTTAATTTGGATACACAAAAGGCTTTTAAAAATAAATGCCACGTTGCCCTTTTAGGTGGCTTTTTTACTGTGTGAGAACATCCCAGAGCAACAACTCACGCAGTCGGCGTCGTCTTGTTTTGTGTGAAAAGAACTTGAAACTCCTTTTAAGGATGCCCCGCTGTGAAACGCCGCAGCAACGGTTCAAAGCTCTTCTCAGCCAGCCGCAGAGGCCTCATTATCTGATGGTGACTCACGGCGAGGTCCGTGATTGCTGTTTGACCACGTTTCAGGAGGCCTCTTAACCACAGCGGTGATTCCGCTCGCAGCCGGCGACTGTACTCGCCATCGTGACCCCAGTCACAGTGGAGGGGGCTATCGGCTCCAGCTATCGGCCAAATGTTTGTACAACGCTGACGTCTTTGGATCCAAACCAAACCTCGTTTCAAAGTCCTTGTTTGTTCTTTGAATATTTTATCGTGAAAACTACAGCTGTGAACACATATCTGTGTGTGTTTCATCATTACTGGACAGTAGTTGGTAATATGAGAGTCAAATGTTGACTCAGTAGTTGACTCAGATGTTGACGGTGCTGCAGACTTGATGGGAAATAAATAACAGCATCAGGTGAATGCTGATGTCGTACTTAGAATGCATTCTTGTATGCTAAAGTGCCTCGACTGTGTTGATGGTAAATTGAAGCTTTTAAGCTCACATAATCATCATGTTGCCCATCAGCCCAGTCTCACAGCAAAGCATGTAATAGACCCGTAAGTCCACCGGAAGAAAGTGTGTCAGTGTCATGTTTTGCCTTGTTGAGACGTGAATATTACAATCCTGCATGAAGGTGCAGTGTTATGAAGTGACGTTTGTCACCTGTTTTCCGTTCTCCGTACAAAGCTCCAAGCTAGTGACGTAGTATAATAAGTTAGAAAGACCACTTGTGGTGGGCAAACTCTGCCCGACTTTCAACCAGGAGGCCGGTGTTCGGGACCAGTGTTTTGTTCTGTAAGTTCCGTTAATGACGTTTGTCACATTCTGTAGGGACATTTTTGCACACTTCCGTTAAGTTGTTTCCGTACGTGTTTTACTTCGTTTACGCACATATTTTAAGCCCAACCGTGACGTTTTCCCTTACCCTAACTAAGTGTTTTTCTTGCCTGATCCTCAGTCTGTGGCTTTGTTGCCCCCTTGCTGGTACTGCACGTGTAATAATCACGTCTCTGCGAGGCAAAACGTGACACAATGTCCTCTGGTGGACAGGTGGGTCTATTACACGCTTTGGCATGATATCGGGTTGTGCACAAAGGCTCTGTTGTAATTGCATTTTAAATGGATCCATCAGTGCAAAATGTACTCTTCTTATAGGTTCATGTTGTCAATATGAATACATTTCTGTGGTTCATCGTCAGTTTTAGGACATCTCAGTGATACACTGTCTGATTTTCTTTGATGATAATCACAGTTTCAGATGGATTTGTTGACTGCTGTTGATTTGAATCTTGTGTATTTATTGACCACCATCACCACCAAATGGACGCCTGCGTTGAACCTGTTTTCAACCTGCTGTTTTGACACATGCACACAGGTACATGCACACATTTAACACTCAATACACACACACTCGATGTTCTCACAATGAGAGGTGAAATTGCTGTTTTTCACAAAACACTCGAAGGGTGCAAAATGATTGTTTTCTGTTCTAATGCTCAGTACGGTGGGCTACCGGTCTCTCTCCCACTCAGGCAGCAGGGTGGGCGTGTTCACAATGTCACCACAAATTACTGTTTGCAGTAAAGCCTTCTCGTCGTGGCCTCGTCCTGTTTGGGCTTGTAGCTTTAGTTAGAATACAATGAACTCCACAGCTTCCAACAGACGTGCGGCTTTGAGAACGCCCTGGACTGTTTCATCATCACAGAACATTGGCTAAATGAATATCTTTTGAAGGCATGTCTGAGGTTGAGAACTGCTGCTGCTGTAAAGCTGATTGAGATACTGAATGTGATAGGGACTTTATAAATAAACTAGATTTACCAGTTGGTTCAGATCTGCAGCTCAGTAGGAGATGCAGAGCTTTTTTCTAGCTGGAAGGCATCAGTTGTTAGATGCAGTGGTTGGCCTTGGAAACCAAAAGTTTGCTTTCAGCGCTTGTTTGGAATTGTTCAGATTGTTTGCGAGGACGGAGGGTTGTAATGACATGATGAATGAACGGGAGAGACGCTGTGTTAGTAACAGTAGTGTAAAACTTTCTCTCCGTGTGTCTCCCTTTCTTCTGTTTCTGGTCAGATTTGAAGCAGATGTCTGCAGGACTGGCTTTTTCAGCTTGTGGCAGACTGCATAGTTTCCATAGCTTACAGCTCTTACAGCCAGGCCTAAGTGGGTTTTAATAACACTTTGTCCAAATCAAATGATGGACCGTCCTTCCGGGCTATCGCGGTAACTTACTGTGTGTGTATTCTTGTGTGTTTACGTGTGTGTGTCTCCCAGGGGGAAAGACCCAGAGGTGGAGCAGACTGACTGTAAACCGTTGTACTATAGTGCCTGAAGTGGAAAGCATTCTTATCGTGGCTCCATGAGGCCATTTTGTAACCAGAAAATCACGTTTGATTCACACACTTAATCTCTAACTGCCCCTCGAAATCATCTCTTTTGATATGATCTTTAATAGTTTAAAACAGTCGCCATTACATAAATAGTATAGGAGCGTAATGAGTGATATTAAAGGACCATGGTGGTATTTTTTTAGCCTACAAATCACAAATACTGTAACATTGCTGCTGACCATTTTCTAAAGCTAGTTGGATAACTGGAAAATCCTTTAATATGTAAAATGATACATGTTGGTTTCCAAGCTTTAGAGGCATACAGTAGGTCAGCAGGTTTGGGCTTGTTTGGGCTTGTAGCTTTAGTTAGAACACAACGAACTCCACAGCTTCCAACAGTCGTGCGGCTTTGAGAACGCCCTGGACTGTTTCATTATCACAGAAAATTGGCTAAATGAAGATCTTTTGAAGGCACGTTTGAGGTTGAGAACTGCTGCTGCTGTAAAGCTGATTTTTTTCTAGCTGGAAGGCATCAGTTGTTAGATGCAGTAGTTGGCCTTGGAAACCAAAAGTTTGCTTACAGCGCTTGTTTGGAATTGTTCAGATTGTTTGCGAGGACGGAGGGTTATACTGACATGATGAATGAATGGGAGAGATGCTGTGTTAGTAACAGTAGTGTAATACTTTCTCTCTGTGTGTCTCCCTTTCCTCTGTTTCTGGTCAGATTTGAACTAAATGGCGTATGAATGACACGGTAATTCGCAAGTCATTTCATATGCAGTGAGAACGCTTTTCTGGCTTTGGGTATGGCGTGGCGGGAGGGGAGGCGGATGGGTCCAACAAACACAGGACTTTCAACCAGGAGACTGGTGTTCGAGACTGATGTTTCCAAAGTGTTGTTGAGTTATTTTGAAGCTACATAAGTGACGTTTGTGACATGTATTTTCGTGGTGTTTCCTGTACTTCTGTATTGAATTGTACTTAATTTACATACTAATTTTAAGCCCAACCATGAAGTTTTTTCCTAAACCTAACTTAGTGATTTTGTTGCCTAAACCTAACTGCAGCTATAACCGTAGTGTTGTTGCTTGGCGTAAAAATGACATGATAAAGAGGCGTAAAAATGAGACTAAAGATGCACCGATCCCACTTTTTAAGTCCCCGTACCGATACAGATACCTGAGCTTTAGGTATCGGCCGATACAGAGTACCGATCCGATACCAGTGTTTAATTAATAAGCTGTATGCCTCACTTTGTGGAAGTCACTGTTCTTTTATGTGTAAGGCAACATCAGGCTTGACTTAAACACTGTTTTCTCAACTTTATAAAACAAAATGTAACAAATAGTACAAATTTTTATTTTTTTTACGCAAATTTAATTTGTATTTATTTATTAAAAATAATAAATCGTGCACCAGTAACTTGGTAAAAAAATTTCAAAAGTAACAGAATTTTTATTTATTATTAAAATAATAAATCTTACACCAACATCTTGGTAAAAAAATCTAAATGAACATGAATTACAATTCAAGTGTAAACCTTTTTAATCGCAGCAAAAAATTGGTCAAAACTTGAAATTGAAATTTCAGTATATAATGTATGTAGCATATAAACATAGAATAGAATTGAATAGATTGGATCCGTTGTCACCGATAACCCAATCCAGCTATTTGAGTCAGTATCGGCCGGTATTTTATCAGTGCATCCCTAAATGAGACTCGATTAGCCTAAAATGCGTCCTCATTACGCGCGGACTGTCCTTGTAATGTCGTGCTATTTATTCGCCTTCCCATGAGATCAGGTTAGTAGGTAGGAAGTAGGAAAATGCCAGGCTGTAATTTGTCTTCCAGGTAAATTGTCACACCTTTTTAATGTGATGCAAGTTAAAAAATAGCTGCTGTGGACGTTAACAGCCGTGGACGTGGTTGTGCTGTTGACATAAATTGCAAGCTCAGTAAGCAAACCTTTAGGACACAGAGGACAAGAATATTCACGAGACATACTGCCACATGCCTGGGTATTTATAGCCTGAAGACATTTGCAGCACTTCTCCCAAGATAGCCTTTTTCTTTTTAGAAAATGTGCATTCCACATAGAAATATACAGTATATGTCATCAATGAGCCGCCGGGGCCCTGACTGTGTCCCTACAGGGAACAGCAGAGGACGTTTTTGCTGCAGAAAAAAAAAAAAGAATTACAAAATAGCTGATCTAAATAGGATTGCCTCCAGGCTAATCCTACCCTGATTCTGTTTCTCTGATGGAGAGCGAAAGACGGAGGGAGAGATGGAGGGAGGGTGCAGTTATACAGATAAATGAATGGAGGCAGAGAGAGGAGGGAGGGAGGGAGAAAAGTTTTAAACCTCTTAAAGTTTTGGACTTTTCCACACGTTGTTTTCCATTGTACTTCCTCCTCTATGGCCTCACATTTCTCTTTCTCGCTGTCCGTGAGAGGCCCGATGCAATTTGTCTCAGGAATAGTGTGTGAGGGCTTGTCTGGTGTGTTCTCTGAAAGATGGAGAGGTGTGTGGTAGTGTGTGTTTGTGAGATGGAGAGGGTGAGAGAAATAGGGAGCACACACAGACAACCCCACAGCACTCAGCAGGGCCAAATTATCTCTGTATCTGTCTTCAACGCAGTGTGTCAGAAAATACCAGCTCAGGCCTGCATGTTTGTATGTGTGTGTGTGTACGCGTGTGTGTATGTGTGTGTACATACTCTGCTGTCCACCTTGTGCTTTAATGCACCAATACAGATGCCAGGTTGTTGATGGGCCTATCTACCAGCACTACAGCTACTAGTACTCCTGCTACTGTGATTGCAGACTGCACTGCCATTATTAGTACCACTACTACTGCTACTGATACTACTACAGCTGCACCGACTACTGCATCACTAACTGATGAAATGAATTCAAACGGCGCTTCTATCAGTAGTTGATTATGCCATAGTCATTATGGTGATGTTTCATATATGCATGCAAGTTCATCTTCCTTAAAAAATGTTAGCTTCAGTGTATCTATGTAGTAGAATGTAGGGCTGTGTATTGGCAAGAATCTGGTGATACGATATGTATCTTGATACAGGAGTTATGATTCAATATATCGCAATATATTGCAATACTGTAAGAAAAGCGATATATTGCAATTTTTTAATTTGAATTTTAGGAAAAAGTATAAAGAAGACACTGCCATATGCATACAATTAGAGTACTTTTTTTTTTTTTAATGCAGTTGTGGGGTCGCCTCTGTAACATCCAACATCATAGCACTACTTTGGGAGGGCACATATGCTGAGAGAGCATATCTTTGCAAATTAAATATTGTACAGTATTGACTGAGTTCATATTTGCATGTAAACTATTAATTAAAAATCAATACAGTGTTTTTGAGAATCGATACAGTATCACAAAACGTAATATCGCGATACTCGATATTTTCGATATATTTTCTTACTTTGGTACATTTTTCTGTATAAAGCCATATTAAACGATCTGCCTCCTTATTTATATTCTACTGACATTTCAGTTCATGCGGACCAATAAGTTATGTCGTTCCCAGAATCCCGCACTATTTTTAGTGAAAGCACATTTAAAGTTTTTGCACCTTCATCTTGATGTGAGCTACAGAGACATTTTAAACTTAACCTTTTTTATAAACATGCACAGTTTTAAAAACAGGATTAAGGATTATTTGAGCACTGAATTTACTTGTCCTGACACTGAATGATTTGGTTTGTTTTAAGGACGTTATTTGTGTTTTTATTTGGTGCTTCCATCTAGGCCATTGCAAATGAGATTAAAAATCTCAATGGGATTATCCTGGCTAAATAAAGTTTAAAAAAAAATGAAAAACTGCAACCATTGTAAGTGATATTATTACTGTTAGTGCTACCAACAACTGCACTACGTACTTTTCTAAAAGCACTAAAAACTGCAAAAGTCTCAATCTTAACAAGTGGCGTAGTATTTTCTTCACCTGGCTCAAATACAAACTGACTTGTTTCAAGTGGCACTTGTCAGCCGTCTTGAAATGACGGCTGTCCAAAACAAATGTCTAGTAGTCATCCCCAGAGAACGGTGAGTGAAGTGAAAATTGCAGGCTGGCTTTGTGAGGGTCAGAATTGACTATAATTTTAAAATAATTGCAGCGCTAGAAACGACTCAAACAAGGGAAACTGCGTTGGAAATGAAATTATGTCAAATTATCTCTCTGTCTGTCTTCAGTGCAGCGTCACAGAAAATACCAGCTCAGGTTGTGTTCCTTTCAGAAGAAATCAAGTTTTAAGGCTCAATATTAGACTTCAGTAGACATTGTTTGTTGCTCATCTGTTGCATGCATCCACTACAAACTAGCATCATCATACCTGGCTGTCACATGATTGAACAGTTTTATCCAGAGCACCTTCCAGCACTCTAAGTGGCTCTATTTTTATTACGGATGGTCCTGATGGAATTACCAGACCACTTAATACAAAATAGGTCAGCAATTCAACTTTTTTTCCATAGCTGTTGCATTTGAAACAGTATTTTTAGACCGGGACGAGGACAGCCAGGTTTAATACCTCCAGTGACATGTCAGTCTATACAATGAACCCACACTGTTTGGTTCCTTTATAGTTATCAATGAAACACCGTTTCCACAGCAACAAGCCCTTGTTTCACACACAACGGCGAATTTACACCAATAAATATTATTTTTTTCTGCGGTCGGGAGGCGTGTTCATGTGTCACAGGAGTCACAGGTTCTGTTTCTGATTGGCTGCCGGTCCTCTCTGGCTGCAATTCCCAGTTTGGCCACACTTTGTCGCAGATTCCAACGGCTGCAGCTCGCTGAACTCGGGAGCAGCCGCCGCAGCTTATCACAGACATTGCATGGTGTTAAGGTCAAAAGAGTTCAGAAAACAGAGCGATCAGGTGGATGCACACACATTTATACACACGCGTCCTTGCATGCTACACATACTGTATACACACACTCATGCAGAAACACAACACAAACCAGAACACACGTGCATTCGTTTTGCTATAGCTTGGTTTTGACCCTGTGAGGTCGTAAATACATGGATCACACACTCAAATACACACACTCCCACAAACATGGGGCCAATTATGGAATTTCCATAAACAGGCAGCCAGTGGAGAAACATGGTACAGTCGAGAATCAAATTAGGCTCCCTCCTACACACACGCACACACACACACACACACACACACACACACACACACACAGAGCAGACTAGGACTTCACACTCCAGTAACCAGCACAGATTGGCCCTTTTAGATGTATGCTTCGGGAAAGCTACAGGAACGTGGGTTGTGTGTATGTGGTGTACGTGCAATCAAACATACTTTTGCATGTGAGCGTGCATGTGTGTGCTTTTTAAAAATATAGTAATTGTTAGGACTGGGACGATTCACCTACTGTATCTCCCGAATCAATACTATCACAATACTTGGGTGCCGATTCGATATGTATTGAGATTTTTAAGTATTGCGATTTGATATTATGATTTATTGCGATTTTTGTTAACTTTTAAAACACTAAACCATGGGGAAAATATCTTAATTAATACTATTATTATAGCATTATTATTATTATTTTGTTTCAGCAACCCAAAAACTCAAAGAATAAAGACATTTCTTTTACAAATTAGTGGTATTTTCTTTTTATTTCATAAGGGACATGTCATGTTTTATACTTCTGGTGAATATAATCCAATCAACCTTATTTCCATATATGTATTTTTATATACAGTTCCCTTTGTTAACACCTTATTTGAAAACCGGATGTAGTCACACGTGTGTACTTCCTCTAACTTCTCCAAGGTGGTCTCGAGCTTTTCCCGTCAGCTCCTTTCTCTTTATACATCCATGGTCAGCTCCATCTGGGCCGTTTGAATGCATTTTACATAAATGTCAGTATCTGGGTGCTCTACAGTTGTAGCATTGACCGATTTGACCACGGAGATGAGAGTGACGACCGACTTGACCGCACGTTACCGCAATACGATAACGTTTCCTGTCCATGACAGAGTTAGCATGCAGCATTAGCCGTGATGTCTAGCTCTGATTTTCCTGCAATGTGTGAAACCCAAAGTATTTCCATCCTTTACTGGATGTGTAGTGTTTACCACACTGGATTTAACATGTGACGATGAAGGTCGTATCCACGCGGACTCTCCGATGTTTTCTACTTTTTCGTTTCGGCTTGTGACGGCCAGCTGTTTTTATCTTCACGGATATGACGTCACGTTACTCAGGCTACAACAATAAAAGCGATAACTTCCTTCTACCTCTGCATAGACTCAAATGAAGCAAATATTTAGATTCTGCCATTAAAAATCTATTTCAAAATCTCAATTTTTTTCCCACTTCTAGTAATTGTGCAGATAGAAGTGGATTTTCATTTGTTGGAGCTCTGAAATGGAATTTAGACCGTCGGACACAGTCGCCCCGAGTCCGACATCATAACGGTGTAGAGGGAGGTGGTTTCAGACGCCGTTTGACCACACGATGAGCATATTGGAAGACTTTTTAAATAGTAAATTTCAATCACACACAATGTTAAAATGTCTCCAGTTGTTTGATATAATTGTGTAGATTAATTCTAATATGAACAGGCCTTTAAACATGCACACAGGAAACGAATAATCACTCGAGCCGACACTCTTGTGTACACTCAGATACTCCTTCACTCACTCCTATCAGCGAGGCATTAGATGGTAATGAGCCATGATGAGGTTTGTAGGTCACACGACGCACACACACACCCCATCCTTCTGTGACAGCAGTAGCATTAGTAAAAAAGCATTGAATTAATTAGCAGAGGAAGATAACAAGTGCTGTGGGGAGAGCCACGTTCCTGTTTTATGTTGTAAAAGGACGGATGATTAAAACAGTGAGTGTGGTGTGTGTGTGTGTTGGCCATGACCGTGTAGCGTCTTTGATTTGCATTAGTTTTAATAAATTCTTCTGTGGCGCTGAACAACGAAGCAAACTGTAAGATAATATATCTGCCTGAAGCTTCCCCCCACATCTACGCTCCATCAACAGACACTCAGAGAGGCTGTGCCTTATGAGGTGTGAAAGGTGTGTTCTCATGTTACGGAGTATCTGGTAATAATAACACCTCTTGGCAGAAGACTCACACCTGTTACTGTGTGTGTCTGTGTGTCTGTGTGTGTGTTTGCACGGGCTTGTAGTGCATGAATGCGTCCATGCATGTGCTTAATGCTTAAATGATTACTACACTGACAGAAAAATGAATCAGCCATAACTCTGATTATTAGTAAACGTCTTTACATTAATATAATGGATAAGGAGAGGAGAGGAGGTCGTGTTGCTCTGGCTCTACCTGTTTGGCGACGCCGGTAAGCTGCTTTACATCCTCCTGGATCCAGCTTCTCACATATGTTCACATTATACATATTATTTTTTTGTCATATGGATTGTCTGTACACACGACATCTATTGCACATCTGTCCATCCTGGAAGGGGGATCCCTCTTCTGTTGCTCTTCCTGAAGTTTCTAACATTTTTCTCCCTGTTAAAAGGTTTTTTTTTGGTTAAGTTTTTCCGATGAGAGGGTCGTGCTGTAAAGGACAGAGGGTGTCGTGTCCTGTACAGATTGTAGAGCCCCCTGATTTGTGATTTTGGGCTATACATATAAAATTGACTTGACTTGACTATAATTTCTTGGTAACTGCTTGACAAATGCTCAGATGTTCTTACTATAAACATACATAATTAGCTGATTGAAAAGATAAAAATCAATATGGGAAACAAGAGCTACAGTCCTGTTAAACCGCTAGCTGATGAGAAAGTGGTAAACGTGGTAGCAACATGTGAGAGAGGAGAGAAAGTTATGACATCATGTCCTGGCATTTTCTCACCACCCTTTCCGTGGAAGTCAGCTTTTATCTCGGGCAGGCTGCCACAATTTTTTCTCCTGAAGGAGGGCGCAATCAATGTTTCAAAATGTCTTTTCAAGATCATTAAGTAGGCCATTTGTTTGTGTATTTATTCACTGCGTACAACGCCAAATTGGTGCGGGCCTATTGCTCAAACATGAGAAAAAAATATTTGCCCTTCACTTTAAATGGATACTTCCATAGAGAATAATGAAATGTGCCATTTTTCAGTTGTACCGCATCATTGCTTGAGTGTGAAAATTAGCCTATTCAGTCTTTTTTACTACAGTGAATAACAAAAAAAGGAGGGAAGAGAGAGAAAGAGAAAGAAGAGAAGGGAGGGAGGGCAGGTCAGCAGCTTGACAAATGAGCCCTAACCAGCTGCCTCCACAAAACACCATCGCCTTGGCAACCGCTGGGATGGAGCGAGAGAGAGAGAGAGAGAGAGAGAGAGAGAGAAGGGATGCAGAGTGATAAAAGACATGAGAGGGAGAAAGAGGGATGGAGAAATATATAGACTTAGAGAGACCAGATGGGAAACTCTATTTTCTGGTTATTTGTTCGTATTGCTGCCAGATGTGTTCTCTCATTGTCTTAATTGTTCAGATTTATTGATTTTGAGCCATCAGTGCAGACAACAGAGTCGTTTTGCAGTAATGAAATGAGAAGGCTTATTACTGCCGAGCAGCGGCTAGATGCAATGTCACAGTTTGATATCAATGACTTTGCATTTTATTAGCGAGACGTCACCGTGCTTGCCCACACTCACACACCCACACTCTGTGATTTACAGGTACAAAAACATCACACGAACTTCCTCCAAACACCTTCCATCTGACAACTCTCGCTGATTTTTAATGACGGCTTCCTGATCACAGCTGTGCCATTCAGCTGCTTGAAGATGGGGTCACCCCCATTATACAGCCACGCCCGTCTCTCAGTGACGGCTCGGTTTACAATTCCTCCGCACCGCTCGGGAATCCAGCGCCTGAAACAAGTACAGGCTGTTGAACCGGCTAAGGCGTGATTCTTTTCTTCTTCCTGACAGCAGACTTTGTAGCTGCGAGCTGTGCATGTTGCTCACTAAAGGCCCACAGAGAGGAAGGTGGGGCTGCTGGAAACAAAGCAGGGGATATAAATCTCTGTCAGGTGTTCAAACGGAGGACAGAAGGCGGATCGGCCCGCGTGCGCTCACACAAACATATACATGTCTTTTTTTACAGTCAAAGCTTTTATTGTGAAAATCCAGAAGCTAAGGCTTTATCTCACATCAGAAGGTGTTGGTCTTAAAAGATTATTACCTGAAACAATGCGGCAAGTGGTTTCTTGCTGTGAGGAGCAAAAGTGGAGGATTGACTCGCTTTACGTGACCAGAATCAGTGATTACTTTCCTCGGTGCGGCGTCCAATCCACACAGCTTTCTACTCTCATTCATTGTTGGGCTTTAACCACAAAGTTGTAATTAATACAAAAATATTTATTTGATGTTATTATTACCTTATTACTAGGTCATATGCTAAAATTACACCTTTTTTGTAAACTACAACTTTTTTGTCAGTGTGACAGAACAAACAGGCGACACACAGAGGTGTAGTGAAATATACAGACATGAATTAACACAAGACGCATGAAATAGACATTATGATTAGAATATGCTACAGATCTTTAGTTGACATTGTAAGTGGGAGTATTGTAAGTGTTTGTGTGCATGTTTGAAAGTGTGTCATATATTCATATATGAATAACTGTGACCAGGGGAATGTGCAGGTATGTCTGAAAAAAAGGTGAGTAAATAAATAGATAAATAGATAAATGAATGAATGAATGAATAAATAAATGGTAATAATGTTGATAAGTTACTTCAGTAGGTACCTAATTAAATATTAGTAGAAATAATAACAATAATAATGAATAAATAAAATAAATAATAATAATAAAATAGAAATAAATAATAATAATAATAATAATAATAGAAAATAATAATAATAATAATATAAATATATACTAATAATATAAATTATTATTATTATTAATAATAATAATAATAACAGAAATATATACTAATAATATAAACTATTATTATTAATAATAATAATAGAAATATATACTAATAATATAAATTATTATTATTAATATACATTATTAATAATAATAATAGATAAGTAAAAAATAAAGTAAAACTAAATAAGTAAATTAATTAATCAATAGTAAGGGGTTTATTGTATCCCAGGAGGTGGTAGGATGCTCTCTTCTAATGTATCCACACAATTAACCATTAAACCCTTCATTCACATGGTTCATTAAGAGCAATTTGATGATGATGATGATGATGATGAGGCAGACATGAGCCAGATTCAAACCTGTGGCATCTACGGCGCAGCTCTGTGCTCGCTCCTTATCTACAAGGGGAGCGTTTTAGTAAGAGCGCTGGTGTATTCCCCCGTCCGGTCTGCCTGTCTGCCCTAAGTAGTTTTAATGGATGACTGTGAGCAGCTAATACTGTTATGCTGATGTTAATTTTTTGGCGAGCGGGGGTCTGTGATAGGACTGAATCTCAACGGGTTATTTATCCTCGACGTCAGTCACAGAGGCACCGCAGAGGCAGGAAGGCTGCCAAGTGTGTCTGTTGGTGTGTGTGTGTGTGTGTGTGTGTGTGTTTGTGTGTATGGAGTTGGCAGGTCAATTGAAACAGATGTATCATTGTTTATGCCCTGGATTATTTCAATTGAATGTGTGAAGCGTCTGGTGGTAGAGTCCTGCCACCTGAAAGCTGATACTTTGTTGGGTTCCCTTAAGACTCGGGTTTAGCTCGGGCTGTTGTTTCTTGGGTAAAGCCTGCGGCTCAGGTCATGTTCAGGTTTGGTTATTTTTGGGTTATGATGTCCTCATGAGTCATGTGTTTCTAGTAAGACCAGCAGAGTTGCCAAGTCTGCTTATTATAAGCGTCTTTGGGCTTGTTTTCCTGAAAAGTCGCTTATTGGTAGTCGTGGGTTGTGTTTTTTTTTAGCATGTTTCTTAAGTGTAGTTGCTTATTTGGGCTCCTGTCTCTCTCCTCTATACCGGACTAGTGTGTCCTGTTGCAGGATCCGTACTCAACCCCGATCTCTCCGACCCTCCCCTTCGCCCATACACACACAAACTTGCTAAAAGGGAGCTTCCCAACGTCTTCGAAATTCATTCTTCTTTAACAGCTTCTTCATTGTGGGAACAATATGACCTGTGTGACCTCTAATTACCACCTGTCACACCTTTACACAGCTTTGTTCTAGGTTTGAACTGTCAAGTTCAGAAGAACAAACATTCAGGGTTTAGCAGTCGATACTGAGGGAAACAATTATATTTTGTTTAATGAGTAAAGCAAAGGGATTATTATTATTATTATTAGGATGTTACAGTGTCATGCCCAAAGCAGCATCTTTCTCTTTACTGAAGGAGTAACTAGACTATTCCACTGGGTCAGGTCTCAAGTAGTCGGGTCTCTGAAGTTGTTGATAAAAGCTGGTTTCACATGTCCGTATTATGCCTGTTGCAGATTATATGTGTTTTTGTAAGTGTTCATGGTTTAGAAGAGTGAGATAAACCATATTTGAGTCAACAGGACAGCATTTTCTAGTGTGTGTTTGTGTGTGTGTGTGTTCGTTCATGCATGTTTTCAATTTGCCCATTAGCACCTGCTCCGCATGCAGAACACACCAGCTTTACTCGTCCTTTTTCTCTCCCCTCAGCATGCCGTTCTATTAGTGCAGTGTTGCTGCGGGTAACCGCGGCAATGGCTGGTGCAGTATGCGGTCAAACGCTGCCAGTTGTAGTAAAAGCTCAGATCATTTCATGCTCTGCTGGACCTCGCTTTCTTTCTATCTCTCTCTTTTTCTCTGCCGCTAATTGCAGGCTACTGCACTGACACAGAGTTGCGTAGAGGAGAGAGGGAAGGAGAGAGAGAGAGAGATCAATGGAGGTAAAGAAAAACTGATACAGGAAAGGCTGTGGAGAAATGAATGAGAGAGACGTGAGGAAAATAGGAGAGCAGAAAGGCTAACAAGGAAAAGGAAGACAGAGAATACAGAGAACCCTCTCTGTGAGGGAAACACTCCCTCCTTCTCCTCCCTATACTGTATATCTCCGTCTACAATCACTTGCGCTCCTCATCCCTCCATAAATATTTTACATTTTAGTATCTATATAGACTTTAGGGGTGTAGCGGTACAGAGAAGTCACAAATCAGCGCAATGTCAGTACCCCAAATGCATAAGGATCTGTTTCATTTGGTTTATTTTGACAGTGTCAAAGACAGACACAATTCTCTTGCTGGGGACTGAGGTAGCATTTTACCCACTTTGTTAAACTATTTTCATCATAAAAATCATTTAACTATTATAAAACTAAATAAAAGCACTTCTGTATTACACGGTATGAACACTGAACAAACACTTTCTCCCTAAAAGCATCTATTATGCTCAGGGCTGTCAAAGGTAACGCAATAATAACGAGTTAACGCAAAATCGTTTTAATGCCGCACATTAACACAATCGATCTTTCGGAGGTTGTAGCGGGCTAAATTTTAAAGCTAGCGTGGAGATACTGGTATCATATGAAACTAGAAAACCTAAAAAAGCCATTGGTATCAAACATGTCATACTAGCTCGTCAGAAAGGACGTTAAATAATGCTCTAAACTTGCGCTACATTTTGGCGAGGGAAAAACTAGCATGGCCATTTGTCAGCTGTTGTTGCCTGTTGGGCTGCAGTTTGCCATGTTATGATTTGAGCACATTTTTCATGCTAAATGCAGAACCTGTGAGTGTTTCTGGACAATATTTGTCATTGTTGGTACCAATGGATTCTCTAGGTTTTCTAGTTTAATATGATACCAGTATCTTCACAAATTAGCGGCGTTATCACGTTAACTTTGACAGTCCGACCGTAAACATGAGACCATGATGAAGACAATGTGTCTTCTACTTTGATTTGTGACTAAACTGCAACTCCCATCAGCCTCAGCCGTCATTTTAGTTTTTACTTTAGTCCTAACAAGTTATATGCCAACACATATAAGCATGTTAGCATTGTCACTGTGAGCATACTGACGTTAGTATTTAGCTCAAAGCACCGCCGTGCCTGAGTATATCCTCACAAAGCTTTCAGCATGGCTGTAGACAATAAGTCTTCTTTGGCTCTGTTAGCGTGTTAATTTGGAAACTGACAACCGTAAAGGTCCTCAGTGGGGGAAATAAGACAAAAGGAAAGTCAGTAAATGTCAAATGGTCCAAACCACTTCCTTGGTCAATCCCTAACACATCCCTAAATTGTGTTCCTCTTTACTTTGTTTTATGGGCTCTGTTTTCTACCCTCTCCTGTCCTTTTATCCGTCTTTGCATTGGGAAGAGAGTGACTCAGTAACTCGGCTTTGTATTTTAAATTATCTACCGTTCCTCTCTTTCTCACTCTGTCTCCCTCTTCACCTCACTCCATCCTTTTCTTTCAGCGTGATAAACAGAGATGTCAGACTGCAGCGAGCTCCTGCAGCACCAATAAATCTGCTGCAGAATAATCACACATGAATAGCTGATGCATCCAACCTCTTAGCTGGAATTCTGCTGTTGGTCTTTGTACACTTCCCCTCGCTTTTCTCTATGAAGATTCCCAAAGGAAGAACTTCTCAGCTGTCTCTGTGACTGTTTTTCTTCACCTCCCCCCTTCATGCACCCTGTGTGACCAAGTAATGTTTACAACACGTTAACATAGCCGACATAGTTCTGGTCAGTTAGCAACAGGGGGGAACTTTTCCAAAAAAGGATGAGACTATGTTTGGACTGATGCTGGTACAGATGTGGTAGATGATGTAAGGAGTCCAGTGTTTGGCAGCCGACTTGATACGCAGCTGTAGAGGGGTTGTTGCAGTTGAATTTAAGAGCTTGTGAGAGGAAAGAGAAGTACTGCTTTAGCACTTAAGGAGGACAGATAGAAAGATCTGAATGTGTTCAAAATCCTCTTGAGGTGAATTGAAAAGAAATTGCATCAACACATTTAATGAAAGATATTGATAGATAACAGTGGGACACTGGGAATAAACAAACCGTTGCCTGCTCCAAAATTCAAAACATACAATTATTTTCCATTTTAAGAAGTGTTTGCGTCAAGCCTTGTCGATCTTGTATTTTAACACATTGAAGGGAGCGCTCTTACTTTGAAAGCAAGCTTCTTCCTGCTGCTTCCCTGTTGCCATTATGTTTGCGTGGTTCAATAGTTGGTTCTGTTGCTTTGCTGCGGTAGATGACGCTTTTTCAATTCTCTAATCTGGCGTACAATGGACTACTCTAACCAATCAGTGGATTATTGGAGAATTGACTGTAAATGTTCACTCCTAAAGGCCGGTGAACCCTTTGAGAGACATCGACCCATTGTTGTTCTTTTTAGAAGTGGTGGGAAGCTGAAGATTAATTTCAGCAGCTCAGCACTGTGTGTCAAGTTCTCCTAGTCATAATGAAAAATGAATTAATTCAAATAAACAGTGAAAGTGTTTAAGGGCTTAGCACATTATAATGGAAGTATATGATGGTCATCCCCATGCTCTATTATGTCTCATACATAAGTTGCTGCTGCAATTTTTGAGTTGATACCATTTGTTACACAGATTTGCTGCTAAAACTAACTATTTTTTACCACTTGAGAATTTATAAAAATGATCAAAAATCCCTCCAAAATACCACATTAAGACACCAAGACCTTGAGGAACACCACAGAAAAAGTCATGCTGTGATTTCGCAACAAAATCTATTGACATTTGGAGATTTCTGCAAGAGTTGTAATTTTCGGCGATTGGATGGCGAGCAACTTTTGTTCTGGAAACTGCTCAGAAACCCCGTTATTGTCAATCTAACTAGGAAAGCCATCCATCCTCTGAATGCTCTAGGTCTCTAGTTTGTGGTTGTAAAGTTCCACAAGGCTGTGATTATCCTAGAGGTCACCACAGGTCATTTTATACAGTGAGGTCAAGTTTCAAATTGTGTCACTACACTGAAATGTCTCCTATGGGGACTAACATCATCACACATGAATACAGTTGGGCTCATTGGATCCACAAGAGTCTCAGCTTTACTGTGATACACAATTTATGTAATTCAAGACTGTTTGGGGACCCCAGTATGCAGAAATATTCAAATACACCATTTTAGAATAGGAGAAAACAACGTGATTATCATAAAGTGGGCATGTCTGTAAAGGGGAGACTCGTTGGTACCCATAGAACCCATTTTCATTCACATATCTTGAGGTTAGAGGTCAAGGGACCCCAGTGAATATTGCCATGCCAGTTTTTCCGGATTCCTCAGGTTTTCTAGTTTCATATGATGCCAGTATCTCTAGCTTTAAAACTGAACCCGGCCGGGTCTCAGAGGTCTAATCATAGGTTGATTGTTGGTTTGATTTCTGAGTGAGAAAAAAGAAAACCTGGGTGGGAAGGTGAACGATGATACGGTGATAGAGTGTGTTGCAAGTGTCCTAACGGTTTAGAGGAGTTTGTATTTGGAAGATGGTCAGGTCAAATCCTCAAAATGAGCTGGGACAATGTGGGCGGCTGAGTTGTCAACAACAATTGGTGAGGTGCCCGTTTAGTAATTAATCTTCTCCCATGTGTCCAGCAGCAGAGGCCGTTGTCCTGGGCAGCTCCACGTGTGAGTTTTTGCAAGAATGTAAATGAGGAAGCTGCTGGTAGAAAAAAAAAGCAACTGTGTCCTGCTCGTCCTTGGATACACAGAGTTCTGAGGTTTAGTTTATCCATATACATATTTCCTCTGATTCCTCTGTCTCTGATTTCACTCTGGCTGCTGAGGGAACATTGTGTTAATGAGAGAAGCAGAGAAACACACACAGCCGTGCTAATGAGCTACAGGCCCGCGGAAAGTCAGACGAAAAAAGAAAGTCATTTGAAAACTAATAGACAACATCGTATACGGAGCCATTAGTAATGCTAACAGCTTCAACGCTGTGACACAGAACTTTTACTTCTATTTTTCTAATGAATAATTCAGTCGGACCACATTTAAATTGCTCCCATTTAATGGTTCCTCATTATTCTGCTCTACTTTGGAATCTGTACGCTGATTTTATTGTCGGTTTAGCTCTAGTTTAATATGCTTCCGAATCGATTGAATAATTAGCAGGTCACGTGGAGGTCTTGTGAATGATTTGTAACCAGTAATGTGGTGTTTTTAAGATTTTAAGAAGTAACTGGATAATACAACGCTACACTGGATGTGTAGTGTTTACCACGCTGGATGTAACATGTGAGGGTGCAGGTCGTATCCACGCAGACCCTTTGCTGTTTTCTACTTTCTTGTTTTGGCTTGCGACGGCCAGCTGCTGTTTGTTTTGGTTGAAGGATACGGAACGGATATGACGTCACATTACTTAGACTACAACAATAAAAGCAGTAACTTCCTTCTACGTCTGCATCAAATGAAGCAAATATATAAATTCTGGCACTAAAAAATCTATTTCAAAATCGTAAAAGAAGGCAATACATAGGTGAATCAATTTCTCTCTGTGGTTCACATGGTTCTGTGGAAGTTTAAAAATCTACATGAATCCAGAAATCTACTGCGTTGTCAGGTGAACAAATCAAAGGTAGCAGAGTGAAGGATGTCTGAGGTGAGCTGTGATAACCAAGTGGAAGTTCAACTGATTCGTGTTGCTTAGCGGCCCGAGTCACTGCAGTGGGTTCGATGCAGGAGAGCGAGCCTTGCCTGGAGCTTTGCCGGGATCTATATCACACACACAGCTTCTGATAATCACATTGCTTTCTGCATTAAGAGAAGGGACACACACAACAAGTGCCACGCTCCCTGGTTAAGTGTGCAGAGCCGGACAGTGAAGAACACACACACTCTCTCTCTCTCTCTTGCTGCAGCAGCTGCAGCAGTGTAAACTAATCTGTACGAGCTCCAGCGTGCAGAATCCCTGGTTTACAGAGATCTGATACGATTCATCCGCCTCTCTTTTTCATCTCTTTCTCTCTCTCTCTCTGTCTCTCTGTGGTGTTCAAAGCTGCAAATGTATTCCATCCGCATGCTCCCTCAATGAAACAGGCTGATCAGGAGAATCCGGGCTCTGATCTTTGATTGATTTCACCTATTAAATCCACTTCAGTCATGAGCGGGGATTTAGATGAAGGGGAGGAGGCAGCTTAGAGATTTTATTAAAGCCGCAGGTCACCGAAATCTGTGATGTCTTCACAGATCTGTCATTGTGTTGCTGTTTTTAGGATTTATAACCCCAGGTCGCGATTGCTGCAGGGCACTATTTCACACCCCCTAGCAGGTCTACGCGGTCTGCATCGCCGTGGTAGAACGGGCGCTGCACGTCAATCCTGGGTTGCAGGTTTTAAGAATTAATATTCCTCGACGGTGGAAAAGCCTTGTCATGCCACTAGATGAATTTTCATCATGTAATCTGTGATGACCAGATGTCCCAGGTTGCCAGGGACAATGTCTGGATTTAATGCTTAGTCACCGGCTCGGACAGTCCGTAGAGATACACTGATCAGTCACTCATAAACATCTTAGCCTGTGTAGCTACAGTATTTTGATTTCACATTAAAAAAATCAATCAAATTTTAACTTTTGAATAGAAAATGAAGAAGCATGTGGGCCGTCTTGTTCTTTAAACCTACATGTCATTTTCCTTCTTCTACATGTTTCTAAGACATGTAGGTGTGCAGGAGCATTTCTTTTTTTTTCTCCAAATTACCAGCAGCCATGCGTGACTCAGATTCCGGTCTCTCTCCTTTCTCCGTCTCCCACTGCACACAACAACACAATCTGGCTGCTGCAGGCGCCAAGCTACCTGTGGCTTCATCCAAAAAAATATGAAAATGTCATGACGAACCGGAGAATGTGCTTTTAGTTATACCGCAGCAGTTTCCAATCTAATAAACTGCTCCCATGAAAAGATCGTAAAGTGTTCATTGTGTGATAAGAGGTGGGTGACGACATGTGTTTGAGGGTGGGTGACGGGCAAAGGAGCCAAAGAAATGACTGGATTCTTGTCAAAACGTCTGGTGATCTTAAATACACTCTGACTCAATGGATTGCTGAGATTAGCCCACCGATGGGCGACTGCTTCCTTCCACTCTGCCCGCCTTCCGGTTACTTGTGAAGCCGACGGATAACATGAATAATGACTTTTACAAAAACTTGAAATGGACGAGCAGACTTGCCCCTCTGGCGTGAACTTGGCGTGTGAATCTCTGGCACAAACTAATATCCATCCGTTTTTATTTATTTTTGCTCCTGCTTGAGTATTTCTTTCTCTTATAATCTCCATTGCTCTCTCCTTCTCTCCCTCAATGAAGGTCCTTTCAGACATATCGCGTCAACGGCACCACTGAGCTCTGAAACCCCTTATATCTAATGGATTGCGCCGCGCCACGACGGCTTTTTGCCGTTGCCAAGCTGCATGCTGTGGCGAGCACAGCTTAAACATGAGGTCAAACTGCGCTGTGTCGCGAACACAGACTGCTGTCTTCCGCCGGGAAACAACAGGTGGTGTAGCGCTATTGTCGTCCGGGTGGAAACAGTAGGGACTATACACACTGTTCAGTTCCAGAAACAGGCTAAGATAAGGTAAAGGAAAAAAAGTGTGAAAATTTGCCATAAATTGGGAGAAATACGGGACAAAATCGGGAGTGTTGGCGAGTATGTGGACGAGGCATGTAATTAGCCATCGGCCACATGCAGGCATTTTTCCTCCTTCCATTCCCAGATGAATGAAATCCAAGAAAAAAATGGCAGTGAGAGGAAACTTCACTTTGATCCCATCTGAGGTTCTCAACCCTAAACCTGAGATTAAACATCTGATTTCAACCCTAAACCTAAACCAGCCCTGTGTAGCCGATATGTGAGGTCAGGCCACTTAAAAAAATCGGGATCTTAAAGCAACCTTTTGGAAAATATGCTTATTGGCTGTCTTGCTGAGAGTTAGATGAGAAGACTGGTATCACTCATGTCTGTGTGGTAACTATGAAGCTGCAGCCAGCAGACGGTTAGCTTAGCTTAGCACAAAGACTGGAAACACATCCTCCGCATAGACTCAAATGAAGCAAATATATAGATTCTGGCATTAAAGAATCAAATTCAAAATCGTAAAAAAAAGAAAAAAGAAAACGTGATATATAGGTGAATCTATTTTTTTCCTCCACTCCTACTGTTTGCAGGACTATTTCTTTGCCAGGAGCTGTAACATGACAGACAGACTTGATATCTTCTCATCTAACGCTCACAAATTGCCGAACTAGTTCCTTAAAGCTCCCACTCCCCCTCACAAGAATAAAGAGAGCATACTAACATGCACACATGGAAATGATTACAGCCACTGTGGCACTTTAAGACCTTTTGGCCGCAGCGTGGTGTGTCACATCTGTGCGCTGTGATGTGGCACTGACAGCTTTTTTCTGACATTGCTGTTCCCCCCTCAAGCTGGTTTTCAAACCGCAAAGTGTACAAAACCCTGTCGACACATTTTGTGTGCATGTTCGTACGAGTGTGTGAGTGTTTGCTATAGCTAGCTTTCTGTCACTAACCAGCTTCAAGCTACATACTGCAGTTATCTTGCAGAGAGAGTAAAAGAAGGAAGCAGTGAAATGAAATGAAGAGCAGCTTTAGCACTAATCTGACATCCAGAGTGTGAGAGAGAGAATGAGACTCGTAGTGTGTGTTTTATGTGTGCATAGCATACAGTGTGTTTGCATTGGCAGGTAATTATAGTGTATATGTATAATGCATGTGTGCGTGCACTAATATTATGCATGGTATAAATTATACATAATTCTTCCTGTCAGTTTGGTTCCTGTGGGATCCGACCCCACGGAGCTCTCCCGCGATCCCGGGAATAAGAGTATAATTCGGGAATTCCGCCTGGGAATTCCCGTGCGGCGTTTACCGACCTGGAATGTGATAGTGGAGATTCAGCGGAGGGATTTACCTCCACGTCCTCCTCATGCATCACCGAGCTGTCATAAGCTACACTGTCGTCAGGTTGGCATAGGAGGTGAACTCAGGGTTTATCACTGTCCTCTGTGTTCTGCACGTGGTCCTATATCAACCCCTGAACTGAGACCTGGATGTTACGGTAGAAGAGGAACACACTGATCCAGCACAACAAGATAACAAGTATTTAATTAGTTGTAATTAATTTTCTTAAAACAAACACAATGATCTGTGAGAGATTGTTTCCAAAACAAATAACCTCGTTGCGTATCCTGATTTCTTCTGAGCATATTGGAAAGACTAAACAAACCGAGCTTAATGAGAGATTTTATCTGGAGAGATTTAACATTCTCCGTCCATCTCAAAGAGCATTTCATGCATCAGAAACCCTACATGGACCTATGTGACAGACCATGAGCAGCCGCTGCTCTTAAGCCTATAAATAGACTTTTATGCCGGAGACTGATTCCTAAAGATGTTCTTCATTTAACATTAAAGACAAGGACCATCTAGGAGAAAACTACTTCTGTCGACTAACCAGGAATAAAACTTTCTCTTGAGAGACCGGACGCTATAACGACTGATTCTCTAGAAGCTAAAAGCGTCCCAGTCTCCAGGGAAACATGTTGGCAAACCAGGAATACGTTGAATGGCGACATTTTTGCATTCGGTCAGAGCAAGTGACGTAGTTTAAAGAGTGAAAAGAGACACAAAGGGCGGGCGGAAGGGTGGGTGGATGGGTCCAACAACACACAAGGCTTTCATCCAGGAGACCGATGTTTGCGTCCCGTGCGTCACGTTACAATCAGCTGTTCGTTCGTGTTCCATGTTCACAACGTTCAGTTTCATTTTCACTGTAAAAACGTAGTAGTTTTAACCCCAACCATGTAGCTCTTTCCTGAACTGAACTATAGTTACGTTACATTGCTGTACGGTCGTACGTTACGTTGCAGATCCTGTTGTTTTTTTATTTCTGCGTCCATGCTAACAGGTTATAGCAGCCACACTGCCCGAGTGAGCAGCAGCAACAGACAGTGAAAGTGATCTTTTGACTGTATATTGACATCTTACCAGCAACATTACTACAGTTTATGTGTCTGTATCTGTAGAATATCTCAGGGATATGAAAAAAGATACATTTTTAAATCAACACTTCCTGCTTCCATTTCAAAATAAAAGCGCTCTAGCGTTTTTTTTTCTGTGGACAGAATTCCTTCATTTGTTAACACAAGGCTTTTATTCTGAAATATTTGCAGGGCAGTGTTGTAGGAAATGCAGTGACTTGCACAGCTCCATGAATGAATAAAGTACCGGGTTTTAATTGTGGATTATTACTATTATTTACAAATGAGCACAGGCTTCTTAACCTTTCTCTGTCTAAAATAAATATAAATAACATTAATAATTAAATGAAATGGCCGTTATGAAAGGCAAACTCATTATAGAAAGAAAGGACTGGCAGCAGCAGCACAGCAGCAACAGAAACGCTGCCGGTGTGGACGACACATGCGTGAGAGACGCAGTAGTTCAGCGAGGCAGCCGCCACGCGCTGCTCATGCGGGCAGTCCGGCCCAAGTGTAAGCCTAACCAATCGTTTCATGTTGACCAAGTGGCCTTGTGCGTTTCTGCAAGCGTGACACAAAGCCATTCAACGTGTCCGTGGTTTGTAGGAACGTCCAATGCCAACATTTTTTCTGGCCACTAGGTTGGCTCAAAGGTCGACTCGCTACAGGCCTTTTTCAAGGCTAAACTCTAATTCATTAACTGTTAAAGGTTTTCATTCTAGATTGAAATGTATTCAACTGTTACTTGACAATTTCTGTCCTAGGGAATATGTATATCTAAATGATGGTGTTGTTTTCCTCCCCCTGTACTTCCTGTATGGAGAGGAATGCGGGGGCGTCTATAAGTCTGTTAAGGTTAATTGCAGGTCTTTAATGAGATGAATGGTGACTGATGCAGACCAGACGCTTGAAGGTTAGCTGAGGGCAGCTCACCTGATTACTTTAAGATTATAGTGAGGTCACTGATAATAAATAGATGGATTGATGAGAAGAGAAATGGAGGAGAAGCTCGCTGACTTTATTTTTTTTTTCCACTATTTAAAACCATTTTAAAAGTCGTCTTTTTCATACGAAGCAAATTACAAAAACTGTTTCAATTCTTCCCATTAGAGCGGAAAAACCCTTAAAATGTCAATAAGATCATAACGAAAACTCTCCATGGAAATGCAGGATAATGACATTAGTTTAGCGTTAGCAGCTCTTCAGGGAGAAAAACCCACAGCGCCTATTATATAATCGAGGGAAACTGGGAGAATTGACTGTTTTTGGAGCAAAAATTTAAAGGTGAATAAACAGAATGTGAAAACGTCTTTACATGCTGAACATGTACTAGACCAATATCAGTAAGTTGATCATCCTGATGTATATAATGTATCATTCATCAGGTTGCCAGAAGAAGAGCAACAGACATAACGTGTTGAATAAAAAGAGTCTAGTAGAAAGAGAGAGAGAGAGGCAAATAAATCCACTCTCCCATCTATCAGCACTGGCAGGTTGTCTATATGTTAGAGCTGAGATATCCCACAATGCCCTGGTGGCCCTGCTGCTGGACAGTGCTGTCACTGGACAGGCCCCCAGTGAGTGTGTGTGTAAAGATCTATGACTCGACATGCTGACAGTGAGGAACGCCTTCATGCCTGCTTCATACTTCATGTGGTCACACACAGACAGACAGACATGTTTCTGTGACTTGTGAGGACCTTGTGTTGACTTCCCTTCATGTCCTGGAGTCTTTACCCAACTTTAAAAGAATACTTCACCCCCAAGATGATCAACTGTATATCAATTACTCACTCCATGTTACCTTGAATTCTTGATTAAATGGGGGCTGCGTCTAAAGCTTCAGTAGGCAGAATTTTTGTAACTAGAAATTGGCAAAAAAAATATTTAGACATTTCAAATTTACTCAAATTGTTTTGCAGACCCCGAAGGCTCCTGTTTATTTTCTTCTTCTTTCTTTCTTTCTTTTTTACCTCCGCCGAGGCTAAAAGGTTGGCTTGTTGGTTTGTCTGTTAGCAGGATAACTCCAAAAGTCCACTATGGATTTGAATGACATTTGTTGGAGGGGTGGGGTGTGGCACAATAAACAATCCATTCGATTTTGGTGGCGATCCGGATCATGATCCAGATTCAGGAATTTTTTTAAGGATTCCGATCAGCCAGAACATTAAGACTTCTGGGTATAACACATGCGCAGTGTTACTGATGACGTGTTGATGACGCATGACCCCACCTCTTTCCTTCAGAGAGAGAGCGGGAGGTGGGGGAACAACTGGAAATTCTGCGTTTTTTCACATTAAACTCGGTGAAATTACATTTGAGTTCGACCAAAGCACACTTGGTGATTGTTGGAAAGAGTCACGACGACGGTCCAGTTTGAATGAAGTGTTTTACGATGCTCCGCTACGTACAGCGGATCTCAACATAAACAAAAATACACATGGATGATGGTGCAAGCTGAACGGAGAGGGGGCGGGGGCAATGCTTGGCGGAGGTCTGCGCTCTCTGAGTGCCATTCTAGTTTTTATACAGTGAAATATATTTACCACAATTTTTATATTGGAAAATTGGAACATGCATGCTCCGTGTAATGACTGTAGTTCTGGTTTCTGCTCCAGAAACAGTAAAGCAATTTAATTAAATCACAACGCAAATTACTTTATAAAAACATTACTTTGCTTGTAAATTGTGCCGTTAACTCCATGTGGTTTCATTTTGTGTTTTCCTTTAATGAACACAATTTCCCACAATTCCAAGACATTCCTCAACAGAGGAGAACCAGTCAAGTAGCCGTGAGGTTGTAACTGCAGTATAACAGGACAGAGAGAGCAGAATGTAGACAGCAGATATTGCAGCTGGAAACATGACAGTGATATTATTGATCAAATCTTTAGTGGTATTTATTAATGTTGAATGAACAGAGCAGATTTGATGGTATTCAAACAGTTCAACACCTACATTTGGTGGATGGTTTCCCTCTCTCAGAAACACAATGACAATGTTGGAGCATGGTTTTACTTCATGCACATTTCATTATAGTATGCAATCAGTCTTAAATGGTTTAGAGCAGTGATTATTACAGCTGCAGTTATCTGCCGTTATATGATCGCTCGGTTATATTTGGTTATCACTTAAAGAAACACAGAGGCTGAGCAGCAGTAGTGCTGTAACATTAGTCAGGCCAGCGGTGAATGTAGGCTATCAGCTGATCCTGTTTCCAATGTAGCACACTGACTCCCATGATGCTGCAGAGAGACGGAGACGGAGAGAGGCCTCAGGCTCTCCTTCCGTCTCCTTCGCTCTCTCTCTCTCTCTTTCATCACTATCAGCTCTTTTCATGTGATCTCTTTAAACTCGCTCTCACTGTTACTAGCCTATCCTCACTTTAAAGTTCAATGAAGAGTATTACATCATTGCAATTTGAATATATCCCACTGCATTAAATCTGTAGGAGATTGTGCCTATTTGTCAGCTGACATGTGGACACATCATTTATGAAAATGACTGATAGATCCTGCATTGACATTTGACCACTACTAGTGCTATGGGGCATAATACATTTACATAATAAATTTAACTAAAGATTAATTAATTAATTTAATTGGAGAATTCTGTAAGAAATGCATTTTTCGGCGATTGGATGGCGAGCACTTCTGTTCTGGAAACTGCTCAGAAACCCCCTTATTGTCAATCTAGCTAGGAAAGCCATCCATCCTCTGAATGCTCTAGGTCTGTAGTTTGTGGCTGTAAAGTTTCATGAGGCTGTGATTATCCTAGAGGTCACCACAGGTCATTTTATACAGTGAAGTCAAGTTAAAAAAAAATGGGATCTATTGACAGAAATAGAATATAATATGAATAAGTAGTTTTCTTTAGTGTATAGTCACTTTAAAATAAGAATTATGTTAGAAAAGGGTTTTTGTCACCTTAGAATGAGACCTTTATTTCTACAGTAGCCCAGAACAGACAAACCAAACACCGGCTCTACAGAGAGACGTTGGCGTTTTCAGATCAGGCACCATAGTTCTCCGACACGCTCGGCCCATCTATCACCGAATGAGGTTAACACATTGGTGATTGAGCCTCTCACTGATGAAATGCTCTTGCATTTGCAGTATTATGAACTGGGTGTATGTGAGTCATTCCTGGGAAAAACCACAAGCGGTGATCTCTGGAAAGTAAGATCCAAAAACCTGCAATTACCAAAGAAAAGAGGATGAAATGGAGATCTTAAGAGATTGTAACGTTCAGTTTACTCTGTACGATGTTGAGTCATAGTAGGCCGCTCCCTTTATTGAGTAAATAGCAAGCAAAAAGACTGCCTATTAGGAATGAGGTATTGTGTATTTTAGTGTCTCAACAAAGCGAAAATAGCCTGTTTTATTTTTGGACCTGTTTCAGATGAGCAACCATTTATTCCTCCTCTGTGCAGTGATTTTTAGCTGTGCCCAGTCTTCTGTGACATATACCGCCGTTAGAGCTACAATTTGTCATTTAGTGACTCTGGAGATGACGCTAGCAGCTTACTACCTTGTCCCATTTCAGGAGCCACCTGCTTCAGAGGACACAGCCGGTGGAGGTGTACAGTAGTCTTTGGAGGACTGAGTCTGCATCTCTACCTCAAATAAACTGATTACAAAGGAGTTACCGTAGCCTCGTTGCTAAATCTGAAACAAGACAAGTGTTTCACGTGCAATTGATTTTGTGATATTGAGCCAGCTTGGTGGGAAAGAAGGCCGTACTTCAAACTGATTTTCGACCTTTGACGTTCTTCTCAGTCTTGACTTCAGGAGATGACACTGCAGAGATGGTAGAGTTTAACTGTTATCATTAAACTTGCTCTCAGTCTTTGTGCTTATTTGTGCTAATATCCATCAGTGGCACACAGGAAGAGCCAGATATTACCATGGGCTGGAGGTAGAAATTAAATAAGTGTGAAATTAGAATTGAGTGGGCAAAACAAACACTTGATGTTCAAGACCACATTATTTATATTTCATCTTCGGACATTTTACTGTCCCCCATGGATCAATGTTGGTGGTTCGTGGGAGTTGATGATTTTGTTTTCTGGCTGAGAATATTTCTTTTGATTCGATTGAAAAACAAGCCCGAAGCAGTCCGAATTGTTGGCACCACTCTGCGAGCAAGTGGGAGTAAATGACAATCAATACAAACCACTGCATCAACAAGATATAAAACAACCAGCATGGTATTAAAAGAAGTGAATGAAGGGGAGGAAGAACAAGTGGAAGGCCTCCTGACAAGATCCACGCAGCGATGGAAAGGAAAAATAAATCGGAACTCATCTAGGGCTTGAACAAACAATACTTTCATTGTCGATTAATCTGTCTTACATTTTCTCGATTAATCGATTAGTTATTTGGTCTATAAAAAATGTCTATACGTACCTTGTGTTTAGAGTACATGGAGAAATTAAATCTCACCCGGGAGAAAACCTGAATGCTTAGTCCTACTTAGAACATGGAATATAGTGGTGTACTGTGGTGGTCGAAATGAGTATTACAACAACAAACACAAATCAGCCTAAAAACAAAACAAAAAGAATTCTTCCACCTGTTTCCCATAAGAGGTAAAAAAATAAATAAATAAAGGAACTTAGGAAAATCATCCTAAAAAAAACAAAAAATCTTCCACCTGTTTCCTCTAAGATGCAAAAAAAAAAAAAATGTAGAAAAATCTGACTTGGAAAATGGATCGCCAGAAAAAAAAAAGTTCTCGCTTGCCTTTCAGGGCTTCCGTAGTTTCCTCTTAGAGGCGAAGAGAAAAAAAAGGAACTTAGAAAAATCTGCCTTAATCTTTTTTTTCACTTGTTTTCAGACAGGAAAAAAAAACTAATTTAGAAAAATCTGCCTAAAAAACGTTTATTTTTACCGGTTTCACAGACAATAAAAGGAATTTAGAGAGATTATCCTGGCAACAAAATTGTTTCCACCTGTTCTTAAGTCATAAACACAGGAGAGAAAATTATTTAGATCAGACTTAGAAAATAGATCACCAGAAAAAAAAACCTTGCTTGCCTTTCAGGGCTTCCGTAAATTAGCAACTGCAACCTCTTTTAAAAGCATAGCTCGATCTCTCTCTGTCTCTTTTAATCTCTCTGTTTATAATTACTTAGATATACTATATATACTCCCAAGCTGAGGTGACAGCCAGACAGCAGGTATAATGTAGGGCTGGTTTACACACTGATTGGCCTATAGTTGCCCCTTCTGTCTGTTGTATGTCACACAGAGAACAAACAGGGCCAGGCAGACACTAGCCATGCCCTGCTGTTTAGACACAGCTCTGTGTGTGTTACATCCCCTGCAGGCTGATCTATCTGCTCTGCTGCTGGAGGTGTATAAAGTCCAACACATTTACAGTAAAGACCACAGTCTGCGTGTGTCACTTCCAAGCCACTTATAAAAAACTCCTCCATTACACACTCTCTCCCTGCCTCCTCTGCTTCCAGTATACAGTCGATCCAAACTTTTCATGACCGGCCCACACACACACACACACACACACACACACACACAGCGCTGCCAGCCTCCTCTGTTCATCTGTTTCTCCAAAGATCTCAGGCTGCGGCACTTCACATTCAGTCAAATGTTGATGGAAAAACACTCTCTCATCAGTCCCTGTTGTCTCGGATGATGATGTATTCATTAGCCCGGTGCCATGTGTGTGTCTTCTGAGAGTGTTTATATCAAATTTTTTCAAGCCTGCGTTAGGAAAACCTCAGTGGAGCAAATTATCCCATAAATATGATTCGTCTGCTTTAGTTTATTTTTTTTGAATGGAAGCATCTGCCCGAATACGAATACATGTTTTGTACATGCAAAATGTCTCAACCAGCAGCGTGAGTCATCGTCCACTGGAGAGGGACATGAAAACCAAAGGAATTCCACTTCACTGATCAGATATGCAGCTGATTTACTGCAGCGCTGCATGTGATCCAGATCAGATTCCATGTGCGTCGTGTTTCCATTCATGCTGTGCTTAAAACATCAGATGTTCAGAAAAAGGAAAAACACTTCAAGCTCCAGTGTTGCAGGGCGAACATGGTCTGTTCTGTGTGCATACTGCAGAGTAGAGCTGTCGTCTATAGTTTTGACTTTGAAATAAACACTTAAAGCTTCAGCTGGCAGAATATCTTTTGCATCAGTGGGCAAAACAAATCATAATAACCTTTCAACATATTGTTATTGGGGAGTGAGTCTTTGCCCCAAGCGAGGGAGTTTAAGTATCCCGGGTTCTTGTTCACAAGTGAGAAAAATAGAGTGGGAGATGGACAGGCGGTTCGGAGCGGCGTCCACAATTATGGCGAAGAGGGAGCTGAGCCGGAGGGCAAAGCTCTCGATTTACCGGTTTATCTACGTTCCAACCCTCACCGTTGGTCATGAGCTTTTGGTAGTGACCAAAAGAGTGAGATCGCAGATACAAGCGGCCGAAAGAAAGCTTCCTTCGTAGGGTGTCTGGGCTCAGCCTTAGAGATAGGGTGAGGAGCTCAGACATTCGGAGGGAGCTCGGAGTAGAGACGCTGCTCCTTTGCGTCGAAAGGGACCAGCTGAGGTGGTTCAACATCTGATCAGGATCCTCCTGGACGCCTCCCTTTGGAGGTTTTCTGGGCACGGCCAACTGGTAAGAGGCCCCGGGGTAGACCCAGAACACGCTGGAAAGATTATATATCTCGTCTGGCCTGAGAACGCCTCGGGGTCCCCCGGGAAGAGCTGGAAAACGTTGCTGTGGAGAGGGACGTCTGGAGTTCCCTGCTCCGGCTGGTGGGCGGTGCTTGGTATTTCCTCGACAGATCTCAGCATGGCTTGCGGGTCACAAACTTTCTCATTTTACAGCTAAACAGTACACTACAAGATGTTTCTGAAAACATTTGAGGAGGGAAATAGGCATTACAGTAACAGAATATTGATTCATATTTGATCAGCGCTGCCTAGTTTGACCGTTTGATCGGAGTTCGTTAGTGATTGTGATTAATCATATTTGCTCCACTTCTACCCAGCGCAGCTTTAATGCCACAAGTGATGTATTTAGTATGCATGTGATAAAGCACATCATCAATAATATGAAGGGGTAATGTTCTCTGCTTTAGCACTGTATGCAGTTTTAGTCCTGGTTGGGGGTCCACTACAACGCATGCGTGTGTGTCTGTGTGTGTGGTAAGGCTGTGATCGAGCTCTGCAGCATGTTAATAATTGAAAACGAGTTTTATCCTTAGAGGCTTCACACATTCACACAGTTACACGTTGCGTACTAAAAAGCACACAAAATAGCAGACAATCTATTGTGCACTTGTCCTCATTGTGCCATTTGTGGCTACACTTTGATGCTGTTTTGCATGCAAACACATAAACATAACTGTACTCGCGTTTTAGAAAGTGCCTGGATTAGTGAGGAGTTGGAGGAGGAGGTGAACATTGAAGGAGGAAAAAGAGAGAGAGAGAGAGGGAGCGAGATAGAGGGAGGGGGGGTGAGCGAAGAAAAAGAAGTGGAAAGAAAGACGGAGCAGAAAAATCCCGTTTCCATTGCTTCACACAGAGAGAGGGAGAGAGGAAGCCATAAGGAGGATGGCAATGTGACAAACGTCTGGCCATAAACTGAAGCCAAGAAGAGACGCATCTAAAGGGAGGGAAGGGAGGAAGAGAAAGAGGGAGAGAGAGAGAGAGAGAGAGAGAGAGAGAGCAGAATATGTAATTAAAGCTGTGATTAAAAGGGTCTGAAATCATCTCTCCCAGTGCGCTGTGTTGGAAACTCCAAATGACATCAGTTGTTTCACTGTATTTGTGTGTGTGGTAACGTACAGTATTCAGCTTTGCTCGTGTTTGTTAGCTAAAGTTGTTTCACACAATGTGTATTGTGTGTTCAGGTGTCGGGCTTTGTGTGGATTAGTGTGTGTAAATCAGAGTCAAGGTTTCCTCTGTGTTCCACAGTGTGTGAGGATTTATAGTGGATCAATAGAAAGCAGTGACCCTCTGAGGGAGAGAAAGACAGAGAGAAAATGAGGATGAGAAAGGGGTCAGAGATAACTACTGATGTGAGACACCTTACAGTTGACTGCACTGATCTAGGACCAGATACTGGACGGCTACACCGGTCCCTGTGGGTCTTAATGCCTCCTTCACAGTGTCTGTGAAATCAATTCATTTCAGTTCAGTTGATAATTGCTTTATATTGGTGTGTGACTGTCAATGTACACAGTAGCTGAGGTAGTGCAATCTTTAAAAGAAATTAAAGATTAGAGCTGAACGATGCACTCTCTCTGGGCAATAAGACAAAACAGTGAAGTCAACAGTGTGTTTGGGAAGGGCTTGAAGCTGAATACCTTTTTGATATCAACAGAAATATGTCCACAGCACCAAATATCAAAAACTGTATATGTATATCTATATGATATATGTATATAAAGAAAATACTAAATGTTGTTGCTCAGATTTTACTTTAAAAAAAAGGGTTTATGGAAAAACTGGGAACCGGGCTTTCAACTAACTCCAATGTTATTCAACGGGCGGAGCAAGTGATATAGTATGAATTGCGTGAGAGGGGTGGTGAAGGGGTCAAACAAACACAAGACTTTCAACCAGGAGATGGGTGTTCGTGTCCCGTGTGAAACTAAAAGTAACGTTGACTTATTTTGTCCCGTCAGTCGTGAGTCACATGAATCATTAGTCAGTGAAGTTAACGTCAACCACGGCCGTTTCCAAACCCCAAGTAAGTGGTTGTGTTGCCTAAACCCAACTTCCCAAGTTTATTTTGAAAGGACACGATGCATGTAACGAGCGTATATTGACACGCCATCCTCGGTCTGTCCAAAAGTAACGCAAGAGGGGAACCCGGTGCGCCGTTCTCCAATGCTGAGGGGCATTGACCAAGCGGCGGTTTTGATGCGTTGGGAGTGAAAACGTGTTGCAATGTAAGGTAAAAGTAAAATATTGATTCTGAAACTTTAGTATCATATTGTTTCAAAAATATGAAATAATACCCAGATCTAGACATGGAGCTGGAACTTTACAAGCAATAAATACAGCTGTTATCAGATTATTTTATTCATAATGTATTCATTGTACAATGCGTGTGGGTGCAATGTTAGTGACTAGTGATACATACATTTGCATAAAGCAGCATATCTGTCCACTCCCATGTTGATAAGAGTATTAAATACTTGACAAATCTCCCTTTAAGATACATTTTGAACGGATAAAAAATGTGCGATTAATCATGATTAAATATTTTAATTGATTGTCAGCCGTAGTTCAAACGTATTTTTCTCTGAGGTAAAGCTGTTCCCTTATAGAGACAGGTTTAGTATTTAATAATCTAGTTAAGCCTTAATGTTAAATCTGCTCTTTTTGATGTGTTTTTTTCCCCCTGCGTGCTGTGCAAGTGTCACCATTCTTTACCTCTTTTCTCCACCTCTTTTCTCTCCTCCTCTTCCTCCCTCCATCCCCTCATTTATCCACACATTCAATCAGCCTCTCTTTGTGTTTCAGTAGCAGCTGTCGTAGATTTACGTCTCCCTTAACAGAAAGAGAGAGGGCTACACCTTCTACTCCCTTCCATACCGACACTGACAAAAAGAGCTCATAAAACACGCAGCCACGCACACACACACACACACACACACACACACACACATACTGTATATACGGACAACCACACACCACAAGCTCATGCAGGTATTCAATTAGTAAGACTTATGATTATTGCTTTAGCGTGCCACAGAAAACACAAAAAGTCTTTAGTGCTGCGCTGTTCATTTCCACTGGCTCTTTCTGTCACTGTGTGTGTGTGTGTGTGTGTGTGTGTGTGTGTGTGTGTGTGTGTGTGTGTGTGTGTGTGTGTGTGTGTGTGTGTGTGTGTGTGT